>JAZKJV010002085.1:0-146686 GCA_037367405.1 Ottelia alismoides
TAATAGCTAGCTAGCTTAGGTTCATACGGATTTATATTTATATGTAAAATAAATTCCATCAAAATGAAAAATGAAATAACTTAGTTTGGCTGGATACAAGAAAACTTCCGGGATCGGGCAAAGATGGGCACCAATGAATGGTATTTCTCCAGCTTTCGAGATCAGAAATATGTGACAAGTTCGTGCACCAAGGGTGAGACCAAAACTGGATACTGTAAGGTTACATGAAAATATAAGATCAGGAGCGAATCAAGGGGTATAGTTGTGATTGGGGGAGAGGGAGGGAGCGGGCTTGACGATTTGGACTTGGGGCCATCAACATGGTGTACTCATGACCTATGCAACCCACGTCTATAAAGAGTGGGATAGGTTGGGCTTTACCGGGCCAACTCGGTTTCGGATAGGAATTGACCCGAGTTTAGAAAATCGGCAAAATGAAGGCCCGAGCATAACCCACATGTGCATTGGGCCCGAGCTCGGTTCGAGCTTTTGCATGTCGGGTCAAGGCTGGGTCTAGGTCAAGTCAGCCCAATGCTCCACGCTACCTGGAACCTCGTCGTCGACCTCCTTTGCAAGAATCACCTTTTCGATGCTATGTGGGACATTGTCTTCTCCATGCTCTCCGAGCACCTACTCTCCCCCGCCTTTGCCTCCATCTTCTCCACTATCTGAGATGCAACTCCACCAACTAAGTTCTGCTACTACAACAACTACAGCCTCTCCCCGGCCGAGATACTTCTGCAAGGTTTCTAGAGGTACTGGACCCAAGGTGGCATCCTCAGGAATGTCCCCAATAGAGATGGTTGGAAGAAGAACAAGCGACCCTCTTCCTCCACACTTTATTAACTCCTCTAAGAGACTCTAAGACCAAGACAACAACCCGCCTCAGATTCCCCATCCCGACAGACCTAACCAAGGCCTTCAAACATGGCCAGACCTTTGTGAATACCTGGAATTATCTCCCTCACACATTTCAATCCACTTTGAATTTAACGTATCCAACAAAAATAAGACTTGTCATACAAGTATACGGAATTTAAAGAAATCGATGAAACCACAAGGAATGTGAACAATTCCCATATCATTTCATCATGATTACACTAGTGTAAGATTTACCTTTTAAAGCATGATTGTGATCTCAAAGCCTCGAAAGGAAGAGGCATCATGTTTCAAGTTCGATCCGACGAGAGAGCGCTTGTAGTTGTGTGGATGAGACGCATGCTTCCCACAATCCAAGGCGATGATCTGAGTAAAGAATCTTCTGGTTTCGTCTTACAAAATCTGACATCATCTTCAAGAGTGTGAGGCATCAAAGAAATCTAATAATAATCAATAGTTGAGATTAAATGATCATACTTGTGATCCAAGTATAATAAGATCTAGAATTAATAAGTCAATTATTAATCATGTTCCAAAATTTAATTTCATGAAAAACCCACGAGCGATTAGTCAGGTATCACAGTGGCAGTACGATGATGATCACAGGATCCACAAACCTAGGGCAAGGGGACGACCACTAGGGATTGAGGATAGAGAGTATACTTGTGGAACAAGAGAGAGAGAATTGTTGCTTACAACAATTGCATTCCTTAATTGATTAAAGAGAGCTAGGGTTAGCCTCCCTTTTATAGAACAATGGTCGGTGGAGATGCACTCCTAATAATAATTAGTAGTTGAGATTAAAATATTATACTTGTGCTTCAATTATAATAGGATCTTTAATTATTAAGTCATTTATTAATCATGCTCCAAATTTTAATCTCAAAATAAATCTTTCTCATGAATAAAGAGGAAAGAGAGAGAGCCTCCTTCCAAAAATAAGGAAGGGAAATAGCCTCTTCTTCATTTGGAAGGTGACACCAACCATGAGAATTAATAGAGTTCCAATCTCCTTTCATGTAATCTTACATTAAATATTTATTCATAGAACTATTTATCAACAAAATATCACAAGATAATTTACGAATTATATGTGACAATTGGAAATAGACTGTTGATAATTATGAGTGATATTCAACCATCCAAAACTAAATGTAAATATTATTTACATTTAATTGTTCAATGTGAATCCAATTCACAATAATATTTCAATTGTGAATCATATTCACGATTAATTCTCTCTACGATATTGTGGATCATATCCATATTGTCAATAATTAATGTGGATAGTATTGTCCACATTAATTGCATCTATGATAATTAGATCTGATTTAATTATCTAATATGTCTATATACACATTTCTAAATAATTTGAATCATATCCATGTTACTTATGACAATTAAATCTAATTTAATTATCATTATTTCTCTTAATTTTTAAATTCTCAAATGTTATCTCTATTGAAACAATTCTTGAACTCTTTCAAGAATAATGTGCCTTCTCCCTAGATATTTTGAGATAAAGATATGAGACTGTATATTTCATGTAAGTGACTTTGATAGTGAGACCTAATCTCATATCCATATCTAAAAGACCTCTCAGAGATGTTTGATCAAATCAGACAATATCCAATGTTCTCGTTGCATTTGAATCACATTCAGATCAATGTCCAACATTTGGACTAAGATTGGATAACTAGTTTATTGAGTGGAGTCACTAAAATTCAAACAGGTTTCATCGCCCCTTGAAATGGAAGTGTTATGGTTATACAATTGATTAAGATCACACCACCCTCGCGTATTCCCAATACCCGTACAACATGCATACTGGAATACGGTGATTGAACATGAAGTTCTGATCCCATTTTGGACTATCTCCTTCATGGTTTTATCAATAAGTTTCTCATTCAATCTTTAGGAATGGGTATCAATCATATGTTTTCCAGAAACATATATCATACCTTCAAATCATGTCTTGTTTCCAAAAAAGACGACCAACATTGGAATTTGGTTTATCTCAATATCTCATGAGTGAGATCATGTGTTCCAGTTCAACAGTGAATATGTATGATCCCTTCGAGAGATCATAATACTCATATGCCATGATATACACACCAACTCACTGGTGTATAAACATTGATCAGGTCATCAACCTAATGATCTCCCTAATGTGCATGCTTATACATATACTAATACATCTTCCTCCGATCGGATGATGCATGTCTATATGTGATAACATACAACATAGGTCTTAGTTATCTCAATCTCATAAAGTCAACACTTTGACTTAGCTCATCCAACGCCTACTAATCTTTATTCCTATGCAAAGGACCCGCAACAAGAGGTCAGTCAGATATCAGCCTTTGGAGTAAGAATTTATGTCCCCCTCTCAATTTGGAGATCCCTTCTTACTAATTACTTAACTATGCGTTTGATTCCTCGATATAATTCTTTAGATTATTCAACCATGCACCAGCCTCTATGATCCAACCATTGGACAAGATGACCATGGTATATAACCCTAATTGTGTTAAGTGACCTATTATACAAATTAATTGTTCTTTATTTTAAATTAAGGAATGATATGTAATAACTTTTATTGCATAATAGTTCGTCGTGGCTTACATGTCCAACAATCTCCTACTAGTCAAAAGAGACATTAATAGGCTAATCTTTAAACCCACACTCGTGCGATAATCATAAGCCATGTACACAAATAGCTTGGTCAGCTGACGAGTCACTCTATCTGAAGAAACTATGCCAAGTCCTTTTACAGACTTGCATATATCATAGTAACAATGCTCACATTCAATGTGAATGTTGCATCTTATGAAATTGGTACTCAATCTTGTTAACTAGTCATAGCCTTGCATTTTGTTAGCTTTAGCCTTTGACACCAAAACTAAACAATTATTGTAACCATTAAGGGATTTATATTATCCTTATCATAATACTCTTATGCTTGGAGATTTTCTCCTTTAAACTAAGATATAATCTTAAGTCATGTAAGGTATGTAGGTTAGACTTTTAGATCACTATCTGCAAAGTATTAATTCTTTAAGATAAGACTCTGAGATCACAATCTTTATAGCCTTGTGTCTTTGAAGATGTTATTATTAATGCAGTTTAGGATTTTATCTACACAATGGGATTGGTAACAATTTACTACTCCCACTGCATGGAAGAAATCCGATTTTCGTACATATAATGGCATATACCATACTTACTATAGCTGATCTATAAGGGCATGTAGCTATAACATTCACATCCTCAATATTTTGAGGTGTTATCCTTTTAGATAGGTCATAACCACATCTTTAGGGAATGAAGCCTTCCTTGGAATTTCCTAGGTGGAATATGTCCAAGATGTACCCCTAATGTGACGTTCCAATGCTCTCTTCTCTTTGCTTCTAAACAATTTCAGAACTAAGATCTAAGAGGCACCCCTGAGATCTTTTATCTCAAAGGTATGGGACAACTAGATTATTAAACACTTATTATCATCCTTATATAATTTCTAATGATTAGGATTTATCTATATTTAACACGATGAACACATTGGTACTCCCACTAAGCTTCACGTGGTTCATCAAGATTTTGTATGAAATCATAAAATTTATAATTTCATTTAACCTGATGTTCCAAAAATGAGAAGTTTATTTGAGTCCATAGATGAAGTTTCTTATCTTGCACACTTTGCCTTCCTCAACTATGAAGCTCGGATTCTACTTCATACGAATATCCTTCTTAAGATATTCATTGAGGAATGCAATCTTAACTTCCATATTCTAGATATCATAGTCAAATTGTGTAGCTATAGTTAGCAATTTGTATGGGTACAATCACGGTCACTGAGATAAAGTCTCATCGCAAGTGATGTCTTCTCTCAGTGTGTGGTCATCAGCTATGAACCGTGCTTTAAAGATCTCTAACTTCTCATCAAGTTCCCATCTCTTAAAGATCCATTTACACCTAACGGGTCTGACACTATAGGTGGATTCTAGAGGGTTTATACACAACACTTAGGCATGAAGTCTGCTTTAGACTTTATTGCTAACATCCATCTCCATGTCATGATCCTTAGAAGCTTCATTATAGAATTCTGATCATTGTTAGATTTCTCTAACATATGGTATCCATACCCTCTAGGTGGTCTTGCCACCCTTAAACTAATTTGAAGAGGTATAAGTGTTTCATCTTTAATTATCTTTTAAGTTTCTGATTTCTAGAGCCCAATTATCCTCCTAGGATTCGATGAGTCCCTTTACTTCATTATTACCTCGACTCTGAAGGAAGTCATCCTCTAAGAATCATATCCTTAGAAATGAAAGCTTTTAAGAATCTCACGATCATAAATTAGGTATCCAATACCATCCTTTACATGCCTAATGAAGTAGCATTCTCTAGTTTGTTGGATTCCAGCATTTTTGCATCCATGTCTATGTCATAGACTAAGTAACCCTAAATCATCAATTGTCTAACACTTGGCTTGGTTAGAAACCATAGCTCATGAGGGGTATTGGGTGCACATTTTATTGGAATCTTATTAAAGATATGCATTATAGTCTCTACCGCATATACATGGAAGCTAAGAAGTAATTATGCCAATAGTCGCCATTGATCAGATCATGTTAAACAAAATCCAGTTATATCTTGATGAATCTCTATTTCATCACCTTTATTCTTTCATTTTGACATTTAAACCCTAGCTAAATACATGTAAATATCATTATTTTGCATAAATTAACATTCATTATTTATTGTGTAAATACATTGTTTGAAGCCAAAATAAAAGAATAAAGAAAAGAAATAAATGCCAAAGATATTTTATGATCCTAAACCTAAGACTTATGCATCATGATGACTAAGTTGACAAGGATTAAAGTAGGGGAGATAATGGTCAAAAATACAATGAAATTCTCAATTTATTTTGCCAAATAACTCATTTTTGGGACCTATTTTATTCTTTATTATTTATTCATCAAATCAAAAAACTTTGTACATGAAAGTTGTAGATAAAAATACATAAAAAAATACAAAATTCACTTTACACAAAAATATCACAAAATTGTACATTCTACACTCAACGTAAAAATCCAAAATCTTAACTTTACATACCCATAACTTCTCCATATGTCAAAATGTATAATATCAACTTTAATTACATATAACTTGTAATAATCTATTTAATGAAGATGGTTTCATTTAGTTGGAGTTAAGATGCAAAAGTTAGGTTTTGGGACCCTTATTATAATATATACCTGGATAAAATATTCATTTGATTTATCTTTTATATGTTTCACAATTTTATATTTTTATAAATCTTTAGATATTCTCTATAGTATATGTGCATATCTAGAATCAAATAAAACCGTAAAAATACACTAAAATAAAATAATATACAAATATATAGATAAATGTACTATACATATACTTATATAATAAGAGGGGAAGGAGGTTGTTTTGAGTAATAGCCAAGTTGGTTGTTACACAAGGCCACTCCCCCCCCCTTTTTATTTTTTTTTCTAAAATAAAATTATGTATATTCATCTATATGTCCCTCCTACATGTCATTCAAATTTCATCAGAAACAGAGACTTCTATACCCTCCATCTAGAACAGGTCGATTACAGCAAATTTCAGACCGTTAAAAATTATCTGTTCTAGATGGAGGGCATAGGAGTCTCCGTTTCTGACGAAATTTGAATGACATGTAGGAGGGACATATAGATGAATATACACGATTTTATTTTAAAAAAATAAAAAATGGGGAGGAAACTGCCTTGTGTAACAGCCAAGTTGGCTGTTACACAAAAACAACTTCCTTTTCCTCATAATAAAATACCCTTATTTAATTAATTATGCAAATAAACTCAGAAAAAAACAATAAAAATATTATATGTCTATTAAAATAAGTTATAAACATATAAATTATGTATAGAAAATAATAAATTATAAAATACAAAATAAAAATAAAATACACTTAACATAGGTAAATATACCTTTAAATGAACCCTTAAAAATTAACCTATAGTAAATTAAGTTGTAAAAATAAATAAAAATCATAATAAAATATTGCATAAGGTAATAAATATTTTTCATGTTTTAATCAAAAATTACATAAATCATTTATTATTTATTTTCAAATTATTTTGAATTTTTACTTCTTCCTTGTCTTTTTGTGGGTGACGTGGCCCAATCAGTTTTCTAGTCTTCCAAAACATGTGCAACCAATTACAAGTGCTAATAGAAGAATGAGATACAATTATGAGACTTTAATCTTATATAATAAGTAAGTCGATTGCAATAATGATATGTAGATATATGATATGTCAATGCACTATCCGAGTCCTTCTCTAAGAATTCTAGAAAGTTTGGGTAGTCATACTTTTAGTATATTGCCATGTTGCAGTATTGGCATTCATCCAATTATTTGGATGTCATAGGTGTAGAAGTCACAGATGCACAGTCAACTCTTTAACTTCCTTCTTCTTGCATGGGTTAGACTCAAGTTTTCACTGTACTTGTTGAGATTATTATCATCCTTTGGTGTTATTTATGTTTTTTATTTTCTTTTGTATCTATTATGTAATTTACCCAAGGGTTTTTCTCCTGTATAAGAGAGCCCAGGGATTCTATGAACATCAAGCAATTAGTTTTCCCCAACATGGTATCGGAGCAACAGTCCTAGACCGGAGTTCTTTTATCCCACCCTAACCCGAACCCCCCCTAACCCCACACCCCCCGTACGCCCATCCCTGCGATGCCCCGCGTTAGCCGAGCGGGCTCGTGGCCTGCGCTCTGCCCCCCCCCCCCCCACGGTCGCCTTGCGCCTGGGCACAACCCACCCACCACGTGCCTTGCAGTCGCCCCACTGCACCCCGTGGTTACCCTATGCCCTCGGGCCCCACCCCGCGACTCGCCTATGCCTACGCCTAGGTCCTACTTGACGCCTCGTGCCTTGTGCCTACGCCCCGTGACCCGACTATGCATGCGCCCTAGGTCTTCCCAGCAGTTCCGCGTCCTGTGCCTGCACTCTGGGCCCCATCGTCCCCGGCCCTTGTGCTATTGTGTACGCCCGCGTACTTGTACCTCACTCCATGCACTTGCATTTGTTTATACTGCATGCATACATCATGTGTGTATCGCACAAACATTCTGCTCGCATCCTGCATGCACTTGTGTGCATTTCACGTGTATCAGCCTACCCCTGCGAGCATCGTCCGTACAGCTACGTGCATCAACGCACACCGCTGTACATAGCCTAAACAACAAGAGATGAGGATCGTTGTAAGTCTACATATACAACCAATCCTATATATGTGATTGTGTAGACTCAATTATAAAAGTCTACTCCTTAGTTTTGTTCCAGATTTCGACATTCTTGCTACCATGACAACAAATAAGGGTGATATCTTTTCGTCTAGTGCCTTTAAGGGCCCAGCTCCCAACGTGAAGATGGATGGGACCAACTACGAGTTGTGATCCATGCAGTTTCGTACCCTGATGCAGTGCCATAACAAAGAGCGCATTCTGACAGATCTAGGGCCGGAGGACAAAACTGGGGCTAATGCTTATTGGAAGCAAGCTATGCTCGCATTTGGCTCTCAAAGATGCTCACAACATAGATTGCTAATGATATTGTCAATCAACCCACAACAAAGGCTATGTGGGATATCTTAGCAGCCGCACATGGACAGGCAAAAAATGAGAGCAAAATTTTACAGTTGCAGTTTGATATCTTTTTAACCAAGCAGAATGGTCGACCTCTTCATGCTCACTTCTCGCGTCTTAGAGGCATGTTTGAGCATCTGCATAGCTTCATGCCTATTACTACGAGCACTGAGCAACAACAGTCATATCATAATGCAACTATGACAAGAGTATTTTTGTCATCTTTAGATTCTGAGTACGGTGCAACATGTACTCAACTTCTTACAGGAGAGATGATACCTCCAATGGAGGAGGTTTACAAGAGACTGAGCAGAATTACTACATGATCTACTACTGTGGCTCAGACTCCTTCTATTGTGGTAGCCTCTTGTGGCATGGGGATTACTTCGCAGTTCCGTGATGGGGACCATGTGGTCGAAGAGCAGGTCATCAGCGAGGCACATGTTCATATTGCCACCATCCTGGTCATTCCGAGGAGACGTGATATAAGAATCATGGGTATCCAACCTCCGCCCGAGTTGTTGAGCAAACCGAACCTCCGTCTACACCTGCACCAACTCATGATCCACGCTTTGATGATATTTTTTCCAGGCTACGTGAGATGATGACTACCCCAACTACTTTGCCTGCAGATTCTTCAGATGTCACACACATTGCTAGAGCCTCTTTGAGCTCGTCAGGTATTGCTTTTTCCCTCACTACTAGCAGCAGTTCAGATTTGTCTGACTGGATCATGGACTCTAGAGCGTCTCACCATATGTGCAAGCCTGCCACTACTCCTATGGATCCAAGCATGAGGTTATATGACGACGATACTGAGGAGATAGATAAGAGGAGATACAAGGAACTAGTAGGGAAGCTCCTATATGCTACCATCACCAGGCCAGATATATGCTTTACTGTTAGTAAGGTGAGTCAGTTCATGGAGCAGCCCAAGATGGTGCATATGGATGTTGTTTGTATGATTTTGAGATATCCGAAGTCCTCACCAGGTACTGGTCTCTTATTCAGCAGAGGCACGTCTCTTTACATCACAACATGTGCAGATGCAGATTATGCAGGATGCCTTAGGGACAAGAAGTCCACTTCTGGGTTTGTTATATTTGTTGGTAAATCGCTCATATCATGGAAAAGTAAGAAGCAGATAGTAGTTTCTAGATCTAGTACAGAGTCCGAATACAGTTCCATGGCTTAAGGATGCACATAAATTATATGGGTCAAGTCAGTTCTGACTGATCTTGCTATTTATGTACCTCCTCCTATGTAGCTTCTATGTGATAATCAGGCAGCACTATTTATTGCAAATAATCCTGCATTTCATGAACAAACAAAGCATATAGAAGTGGATTGCCACTATATAAGAGACATGATTTAGAAGGGTCTCATATCTACCTCTCATGTTCTACTGAAGATCAGACTGCAGATATATTCACCAAAGCACTTACTGGAGGCCATTTCCAAAGATTTTGTTCCAAGCTGAGCATGATAGACATATATGCTCCAACTTGAGGGGGGTGTTGATATTATTATTATCCTTTGGTGTTATTTATGTTGTTTATTTTCTTTTGTATCTATCTTGTAATTTACCCAAGGATTTTTCTCCTATATAAGAGAGTCCAGGGGTTCTATGAACATCAAGCAATTGGTTTTCCCCTACAGTACTTCCTTTAATGCTTGAACAACCATTGCTTAAGATAAAGGACCTCTTTAATTGAACATGTCCTTAAAGGACTTCAATGTGATATTATTTAAACATTTACTTGACTCATCTCATTCATACAATATGAATATTATGACGTTTCATGAAGGACTTAAGTGCATATAGTAGAATGGTGACACTCATCATTTCCACATCCATCTCTACTCCTTTTGTTCAAGTAGGTACTCAAACATTTTTAGTACATCATCTCTTATGGAGCCAACATCCTGCATAATGCAGTGAACCATGTCATTCATGATTAAATAGTGAGAGTGCATATGTTTGCCAAAACATCTTCTTCTTTTAAAAGAATCTTAACAATTATGATCATCATTGACATGTTACGTCCAAAGTACACACGGTGAGAAATCATGATTGTAAAGACACACAAACCCTTGGTTGATGTCTATTATCTAGTTAATTAGCATTCATCATTATTATGAGGAAACTTGTACATTGCAACCATATACATTATGTGTCCAGCTACAATTACTACATCTTAATCATGGATCCAATCCATGACACTAGTTATGATCAAGTATATATTTGAGTAGGTTTAGTGAAGGTTATCTGAAATAGGATAATTTGCATATTTATATTTTACTTTGATTAAGGTTAGTATTTTTTAAACAAAATTGTCTCACCTTTTATTACCTTGAAAGTTTATTCCTTTTTGAACTTTCAAAGCATGAGGTATGCTAACCTAAGTACCTCAAGAGAGATATAGTATCTCCCTTCAACCTTTGTTACACTCTAATAATATGAGAAAATGTAACTTGGGTGAAGGAAGCGATAACTCTTTCCGCATTGCAAGTCCAATATGCATTCCCCAATTCGATCGTTGACACCCGAGCCCACCGCCCCTAAGGTGATGTTGACATGTTGCCAATTGAATCAAACATGAGCATGTACAGAACTCACTATGCACAATCCGATGCCGCCTCCATCATATGGGGAACAACAATGGAGTCACTAGGCATACGGACATGTCTCTTTTGAGAAGTAGAGAAACCGATCCATGTGCGCTTGTACGTTAGAGGTATGACTTCACATAGACATCTCCACTATAAAGTACATGATGATGGTACCCTCTGCCTTGATGGGAGACCATGGATGCAATCTTATGATCCTTCATATCCCATTCAAATTTTGGTAGATCATTTGAATCACATTCTCATGATCAACCCTTCCATGGAAATCCAGTTTTATTAAATATAGAATGTATTTTAATTAGATTATATTAATTTAATCACATTAAATCAATACTAATATAATATAATCAACAAATAAATCTTTCTTGATATTATTATATAGTATGCACCCTCACTTAGTAAATTTTATTCCAGCTTAGTTGTTAAAAGTACGCATAGACTTCTCATACCACCTTTCCTTGAAAGGGATCTAGATAGGATGTACATATTATGCTGACATGGAGCGCTTCTAATGTTAACGTAGTGCATGGTGCTAATAAGGTAACCCATCAACATATCCAGGCCAAGACACCATCGTCATTCCAATTCGAGACAACATAATTGGTGCAAATTGTACTAAGAGGTGTTATCAATCTTTCAGCCATGTATGATACTATATATTAATCACTTAAAAATTTAAGAATTTAAAACATTTTTATTTTTCATAAACTTCTAGTCATATCAAGCAATCAAGTTATTTTGCATGGAAGTTGAACTACAACCATTATAGTTTCCATTTTAAAGTTTGTCATGGGACAATCATTCAATCAAGTTGTCGTCCTCTATTATTTCTCAAAATAAATGATAAAACATATAATCAGGGTATATTCCTAATTTCCATAATTATTTTTGAATTATAAATACATTAAAAACTCATCAAGTCTAATCATCTTCTGACCCAATCCCACTAAATATTGAATATCTATGGCAATTGGATTCGTAATTACGCACAAACAAATTCGTGCGATTTTTGATTTTTATTCTTAACAAAATTAATGTATTTTTCAACATGTTTCATGATGGTAAAACTGTAGTAAAAATGGTTAAGTTGCAAATCTAAATTTCATGCAAAAATAACACATTACAGGTACTTTTTCGTATATGAATCAATGCCCGATTGTTGTAAACTATAGGCACAACTTTTGAGGTCATGTTCAGACATTATAAACATTATTTAGTATCCCAGAATTTGTTCTTGTAAGGCCATTATAATGTCCATAACATATATGCACAAAAGTGATTCGAAATTGCATAAGCTTGAAAAAGCAATGTTCCCGCAATCTGATATCCATAGCCTTACATCCCTAGGAATTGGATCACAACCAAGACCTTTGACCAAGGATCTGATACTACTTGAATGTAGGTGATAGTGCCTCACGCATCATAGAATCTGGAGAGTCAGATCACATGTCCAACAAAAATAAGACTTGTCATACAAGTTGAAGTAGTATCAGAATTAAATTTTTTTCATGAAACCACATGAAATGGGAAAATTTTCCATGTTGTTTTCATCATGTTCACATGAGTAATAAGGTTTACCTCTTGAAGCATGATCATGATCTCAAAACCTCTAAGGGAAGATGCATCCTGACAAAAGTTTTGATCCGATGAGAGAGTAATTTTAGGCACATAGATATAACGCATGCTTCCCACAAATCCAAGGTGATGATCCGAGCAAAGAATCTCCTGATTTTATCTTACAAAATCTAACATATTCTTCAAGAGCATGAGCCATCGAAAAAGAGGAATATCCATGAGCGATTAGTTTGGTAGCACAATGGCAATGCGACGACGATCACAGTGTCCACAAACCTAGGGCAAGGGGACGATCACTAAGGTTTGCGGAGAGAGAGAGAGTAGACTTGTGGAATATGTGTGTAAGAGAGAGTTGTTGCTTTCAACAATTGCATTCTTTAATTGATTAAAGAAGCCTAGGGTTAGCCGCTCTTTTATAAAATAATGGACAGTGGAGATGCACTTCTAATAAGGATCAATGATTGAGATTTAGATGTTATACTAATTCTCCAAGTGTAATAGGATATGGAATTAATAAATCAATTATTAGTTCATGCTCCTAAAGTTGATCTCAAAATAAATCTTTCTCATAAATACAAAGGAAAGAGAGAGAGCCTCCTTCAAAAATAAGGAAAGGAGGTAGTCTCTTTCCTCACTTGGAGGGTGACGTCCACCATGAGATTGTAAAGGGAATTTCTCTCTCTAATCTTCTTAATAGTATCTTATTACATTAAATCTTTATTCATAGAATTATTTATCTAGAAAATATCACCAAATAATTTGCAAATTATTTGTGATAATTGTAAATGGATCATTGATATTTATGAATTATATTCATCCATCCAAGAATAAATCTAAATCATATTTACATTTTGATTGTTTAATTTGAATCCAATTCACATTAAATTTTTAAATTATGAATCCTAGTTATAAGTAATTCTCTGTACGATATTGTGGATCATATCCACATTGTCAATTACCGCGGATAGTATTATCCGCATTACTTTCATCTATGATAGTTAAATATAATTTAATTATCTAAGATATCTCTCTCACATTTCTAAATAATATGAATCATATCTACATTACTTATGATAAATTAAATCTAATTTAGTTATCATTATTTCTTTTAATTTTTTAATGCTCATATATTTTTCTCTAATGGAACAATTCTTGAACTCTTTCAAGATTAGTGTGCCTTCTCCCACAAATACTTGGAGATAAGGATTCTATGTATAGTGACTTGGATAATGAGACCTAATCTCATATCCAGATCTAGAAGACCTCTCAGAGATGTCTGATTAGGTCAGACAAAATATCCATTCTTCCCACTGCATCCAAATCACATTCAGATAAATGTCCAATATTTGGACTAAGATTGGATAATTAGTCCTACTGAGTGGAGTCACTAAAATCTAAGCATGCTTCAACACTCCCTCGGAATGGAAGTCTTATGGTTATACAATCGATTAAGATCACATCACCCTCAAGTATTCTCAATTCTCGTACATCATGCATACTGGAAGACAATGATTCAATCTAAAGTTCTGATCCCATTTTGGACTGTCGCCTTTATAGTTTTATCGGTAAGTTTCTCATTCGATCAATTTGTAATAAAAGACTTATAAAAATAACTAAAAATTGGATTAAAATGCTACATAAAATAATACACACTTTTTAATATTTTAACCAAAAATTAAATAAATCATTTGCTAATTTCAGAATTATTTTGTCTTTTTACGGGTGACGTGGCCCAATCAGGGCTCGTCCCCTGCTGACTCGGGTCAACTCTCTGACCTGAGCCCTAGACCTATCAAACTGAGCTTTGACCCCATCTTCCTCTATTTTTTGTAAGCCACTCTTTCACTATTTCAAGTGGAATTATTCTTGACTTTTGTTCCTCGATTGTCCATCTTACACGTGCACACCATTTCTTGGATGATGAGCCTCTACATCAAGCTCCCACTGCCCGATGAAGACGACTTGTATAAAATATCTCTTCTGAGCTTCCTTCAGTTCTTGATCCTTCTTCGACCACCGAAAACCTAAACCTCAGGCATCTAGCGATTCCCTGGTGACAGCAGGCACTCCTAGGAGGCTTTAGCGAGCTCGTGCGACATTAAATCGAAGCCAGTCCATCATTCTCCTCCCAAAAGCTACGTTCCAGGTTGGTCCAATTCCGGATAGCTCTTATTTCCTTGTTCTTTCTGTTTCGTAGCATAATAATAGTGTAGGGTCAATTGTTATCTTGTTTGATTTCATTTCATTTCCCTCTAAAATCAAAAATTCCCATTCACTAGAGCTGCAGTTCTACCACTTGTTTCCGACCACTCCAACCTTCCTCCGCCATCCCGATCAACTCCATTATCTTCCCCATCGCCTGCTCTTTACCCCACACACCTCCATTCACCCTGGTCTCGCTCAGGCCAGGAGATCCAGGTCTCCCTCTCCGCTATTTGCCGGAAACCATCACCTGAGCCATTGATGCTCCGCATCTGCCACCTGAAGCTCCCATGAGCTTTGCCTTTTTGCTCTAATACTCTCCTGCAGAAAACAAAGAGAAACTACGCCTTTGTAGGGGACGTCGAGGCTAGTTTTGTGGCTCTAGGTCTTGAACTCTGCCAGCCATCACCAGATCACCTTGAGCCATTTTGAGCCCTCCAACCACTGAAGGAGGCCCCCATGAACATTTTGAGCAGCTTTGCAGCAAGGGAAGAGGACCGGAGACCCGAGATTTAGCCCCAGGTTCTTCCATGTTCCTCCAAGATATCTCCCTACCGTCCGATCAACCGTTTTCGCCCAGGCGTGCAACCACCATCTGATTAGAGAGCCCAACACCGTTGATCTCCTCTGTGAGATCTGATCTTAGACACTGCTGCCGAAGAGTCATCGCACAAGGAGAGCATGACACGTAGATTAGTGAGATGCCTTGCACCGTTCAATCCACGCCTTGAGAAGGTATTGTGCATCTTTTATCCCCTGATTTTGTCCATTTATATTTTAATCTTGTGAGCTTTTAGATTAGTTTAAAACTTTTGGTAAAAATTTGCAAGTACACCCTGGTACTTTTATCATATTGTGTTTGGGTCGTGCCAGGTCTCCTCACATGCGATCCCACATGAGGTGGTCATTTTGAGTGGAAGCCCCTATGATTTTTGTATTTCTGTCAGGTCTTTAAAGTTCAAATATTAGTTGTAATATTTTGGGTAAATTTTATTGTTAGTAGACATTTAACCCTATTTTTGCATAATTTTTTGAGCATGGATGATATTTTAAATAAAAGAAATGCAAGCACAAAAATGAATGAACTAGCAAGGGCAAATATGCAATTAAAATATAAGTCAGGGGCTATAAAAAATCAAAATAGCACATTTTTATTCCTATTTGCTTTAAAAAATACAAAAAAAAATATAAACTTTTTTGAAATATTCCAAAAAATTATATTTTATGTATTTTAGTATTTTACAACAAAAGACTAAAAAATCTTAAAAATAGGAAAATAAAGTGTCTAAAAATTAAAAAACTCCAAAATCCTTTATAAAAAATAAAATTCACCAAAAAATTCCAAAAATATTTATTTCGATCTCTAAATTTCATTTGTATTATTTATTATATATTAAAATTGATTTAGAGAAATTTTGTCATTTTTTACTATTTTAAATCTCCAACTCAATCGACCTATTTATTTAGTCCCTATTTTGGGATATTTTTAACTTTAAAAATCCATAAAATTAGCAAAATATATAAAAAACGTAAAAAATAGTAGAAAATTATATAAAAACCAAAACAATTATGCAATTTTTGTTTATTTTTAGTTGTATTCATAAATATATTTATCTATATTCTCTATATAGTTATATATAGTCTTATATTATTTATTAAAAAGAAAAAGAAATTAAAATAAGAAAATTATAAAAAAATAAATATAAAATATAAACTTAAAAATAATAAAAAAATACAAAAATCAAAACCAAAAAATATACATAATTAAAAACCCACAAAATGTTCAAATCCAAACAAAAAACCTAAAATCATTTATTGTCTTATTTAGCCAATTTTGATTGTCTGTCCTTTGTTGTTTCTTGTGTTCGACCCCTACTGTACTTGTCCACTATATAATCTATTGTAGGGTATAATAAATTTTTACCCTTTGCTTGAGTGACTTAATTCTTATGTGGATTATGTGTTGATTAGACACGGTTGTTGAGAGGTTGTTATAGTGACTGAGTCCTCACTTGTAAGGCTCATTTTTAGACCACTCAATTTCTGCATTTATCAAAGCCTCAGAGGTGTCCTCCATATCTCGTACTCAATCAGGTATGACCATGATTTTTCCGCTCTTCAATGAATTTGTAGAATATCATCAAACAAAAGGATCTCATGATCAGAGTTAGGCAAACCTAAATAGTATACCTGAACACCATGCTGTTGTTGCGTCTACTCAAGCTATTGGGGTTAGCCTGAACATGTGCAGGAATGGAGGTATGAGTGGCAGATCGCTTGTCCCACCATCGGATAAGCAGTTTATGTCACACCGCATATCGTGAATCTCGTTCTTGTAAGAATGGATCTCGTCAAGTATTTGTTGTTGTATGTCTGTAGGAACTGAAGAAGAAGACTTGCATTCTTAGGCACTGCTTAGGTTGTTGATAGAATGATTTGGATTGTGATACCTGAAGGATATGGTAAGATCCTCAAGCGCATCACGGAAGCGTGAGCGTCGTATCGAATACGACGAGGAGCGACTAGTCGCACTAGTTGCTCGATGCAGCAGAATTTAAAAAAATTCATACGACGAAACCACATGATCCAAGAACACTTCTCGGATCGTTTCGTCTAAACCACAAACAAGTAATAAGATTACCTCTTGAAGCGTGGTTGCGATCGAGTCTCCAAACGAAGAGACCTCCTGTCTCAAGTTCGATCCGACGCAGGAGACGCTTGCGAGCGTGGGGATGAACCACGTGCTTCTCGCAATCCATGTTGATGATCCAAGCGGCGGATCTCCTGATCTCGACATACGAGATCCGACATCTTCTTCACGAGCGAGGCTCACCGAAGTAGACGGATATCCACGAGCAGACAATCGGGCAACATAACGACGACGCTGCGGCGACGAAAACTTCTCTCTAGGTCATCCATGGTGGACGACCATGAGAGAGGGAGAGAGAGAGTAGATGTGTAGAGAGAGAGAGAGATGTGCTTCTGAAGCACTATGTTGTGTAAAGAGAGAGCATGGGTATGCCTCTCTATTTATAGGGTTTTAGGATCCATGGATCTCAATCCATGGGACATATAAAATCAATGGATGAGATTGATTTATGTCAATCCAATGGTCAAGATTGTTGTTGGTAAAAGCCAACAACTTGTGATTTAATTTAGATTAATTATATTTGATAAATCAAATATATATTAATACCAAAATTAAATCAATCAAATAAGGAGTGAAATACAAAGGAGATCATCCATCCCCATAAAAGGGAGTGGACGGCCACCAATCCCACAAGGGAATTGGGTGCCACCCACCCTTTCCATATGGGGAGGGCAATCTCATGGAAATCCATGAGATTGCATATCTCCTTGATTTTCTCTCTACTTATTTTCAACAACTATTTGTTGGGATTTTATTCATCAAAAATAATTCACAATAATATTTGAGAATATTGCAATCTTGCCATGAAAAAATTGTGAATCATATTCACAACCCAAAACAACATATAATTTACATTGTCAATTAATTACACAATGTGTATCCAATACACATAATAATTAATCAACAAATATAAATCATAATTAGCTCTCTCTAATACATTATAAATCACATTTATAATATATTATGAATAATTGGATATTACTATCCACATTATTCTTATCCGTAATAATTAAATCACATTTAATTATATTGGATAACTTATTCTTATGTGCTCAAATAATATGAATCACATTCACATTATTTACATCTTTGATAATCAAATCACATTTAATTATCTAAGATGACTCTCCTTATAATATGAATCAAATTCATTTTATTCATGATAATTAAATCACATTTAATTATCCATTTTCTCAATGCTCGGATACATATATCAACAATAGAATTATCCATGAACTCTTTCAAGGATAATGCGCTTTCTCCGCGAATACTTGGAGATAAGGACAGGACGACTGTATTGTTCCACGTATAGTGACATGGATATTGAGATCATATCTCAAATCTAGATCGTGGGCCTCCCATAGATGCTTGATTAAATCAAGATCGCAAATCTAATCTTCTCATTGCATCTGAATCACATTCAGATCAATGTCCAACATTTGGACTAAGATCAGATTACTTCTAAACTGAGAGGAGTCACTAAAATCCAGACCCATTTCATCACTCCCTAGGAATGGAAGCGTCATGGTTATACAATCGTTTATGATCACATCACCCTCAGGTATTCCTAATACCTGTACATCCTGCATACTGGAAGACTCAAATAAAACCCGAAGTATTAGATCAACTTTACACTGTCTACTTCAGGGTTCTATCAGTAAGTTTCTCATTCGATCATTGGGAGTCGGTATCGATCATATACTTTCCAAAAGCATATATCATACCTAGGTCTTGATCATATACTTTCCAAAAGTATATATCAAACCTACAAATTCAGTCAAGCTTCCAAAGCGAGACGACCATGCACATAGAATTTGATTCTTCCCAATATCTCATGAGTGAGCTCATGTCTTCTGCTTCAGTAACTGAACCTGTATGATCCCTTTGAGAGATCGTATTACTCATATGCCCTTATATGCACACCAGTGCGCCGGTGTATAGACCTTGATTAGGTCATCAACCTATTGGTCTGCCAAATGTACATACTCAAACATATAGTAACACATCTGTCTCCGGTCAGAGGATGTGTGCCTGTTGTGACAGCATACGATATAGGAATTTGGTTATCTCGATCTCGTTAAGTCAACTCTTTGACCTAACTAATATGACACCTCCGAATCTCTATTCCTGTGCAGAGGACCTGCATCAAGAGGTCGGTCAGATATCAGCCTAACTGAGAAAGGATTGCCATTTCCTACTCAGGCTGGAGATCATTTCTTAATAATCATTTGACGGTGCTTGATGAGTCCTCAATCTAACTCATTAGATATTCAGTTAAGCACCAGCCTCTATGATTCAATAATTGAATCAACAGCTGTATGATCATTAAGATGGCCATGGTACATAACTCTAATTGTACTAAGGGACCTATTATGCAAATTATATACTCTTCATTTCAGATTAAGGAGTGAATTGCAATAACATTTATTGCATAATGGCTCGCCGTGGGCTCGCATGTCCAACAATACGTAACGTTCGATCTTGGAGGGCCAATAGTGTCCGACAAGTTGGATCCAACAATCACTATGTCGGCCGCTCTCACGGCACTCGGTACCCGATGAAATCGATCCAATCAACAATCAACCCATAATAATATATATGCAATAAAAATATGTGTGGAGTCAAAATTTATTTTGTTTAACTCTTCAAAATGTGTATAGTGGACAAACAGTAGAGTATCGAACTCTAGGGAGCAAATTAGTAGGTAGGTTAATTAGTAATAATTATTGCTAATTAATAATAATTATTTTGTACTTTTTAGCTTTCCCCCTTTTATGTGGGTTTTTAATTATATGTGAATTTTTCATGATTCTTAATTATTATAAAAGTATATTATATTTTTAAATTTATAATTTTATATTCTTTTTTTTGTGAAAAATTTTAGTTTCTTTTTTATTTTTTTAAAAATATAAAGTCTATATGTTTATATAGATATTATAAATAATATAAGTAACATATATAGTATATAGCATATATAGGGTTTTATATTTTTATATATACTCAAAAAATATGGAAAAAATGTTTTTGTATTTTTAAATTTTCTTTATTTTTGGTAATTTTTATAGAATTGTTGCTAATTTTATGTATTTTAAAGTATTAAAATGCACAAAACAATGCACATATTGATTATCTGAAATACTTTTAGGTTAAATAAATATAAATATGTCCAGAATTAACCTAAAACATTTTTAATAAATAGTACATAATATGTAGAAAATTCACCAACTCAATACAAAATTGGGTTCACCAACTCACGTCATGTGAAGCTGTAAAGGTTTGGCTACTTATTATCTTTTCAGTTTTAGAGTTGTTATTTCAGTCATATCTTATAAGAATTCCTTAGCACGCTAACCCTATAGGAGAGAGAACACTGCAAGAAAAGTATCATGTACTTGTTCTCCTCCTTTGTAACATATAGTTTGCACTTTTTGAGGTCCTTGTAACCCTTTCTGGATCCCTACTCAACCAAAGAAATATAGAGAGGAAGCCGATAGGAGAAACCGCTACTTCTCTTCTCGCTCGTAACGTAATCACTCATGAGCGTGCAAGAACCTATTCGGACGTAAACCGATGAGACAGACACCCCCGTGAAGGCGTGGCCTATGCTTAGTACTTCAGACCATGTCGATGTTCCACACAAGGCAGGAATGCCGTCGTTGACAAGGCCCTACTCGGTCACGTACGATAGAAGCACCATTATTTCGGAAACCCAGGCGATACAGAAGGCAGTTACAAACTGAGATTTGGGCTCTATTCCTTAGCGGGCCGTGCCTCGCTCATGGAAGGGGTTTTGGTCCCCTCCTAAGGTACCTGAAAACAATAAGGCTTTATGAACCAAAAGCATGATAGTTCATTACGGATTTTAATTAAGGTCAAAGTTTATTTAGTAGTCCCTTTGTTTTAATTTTTGGGTTTTCACCTTTTTTTGAGTCTGTTATCATACAAACGCCTATCATTTTTGTAGATTCTTATTTAAGTCCTAAGTGCTCAAAATCAGAGGGAGATAACAAAAAAGCTGTGCAAGTCGATTCAATGATGGAAATCTCACAATTGAATTTAATGATGCATGCTGAGTTAGAAGACTTACAGTGCTTCCCAGCTCTCTCCATGCGGTATGCAAAACAGAATTTTAAACCTATCTACATGGCGGTGTGCAATCGACAAAATCACCCTAGACAGTAGTTGCTATTAATTGTGAAGAACTAGTTGTTAGTTATTCAGAAATGAGACAAAAGTCCGGTCTCTGATGTCGATCGGTGCCCGCCACAACGGGTCTTGCACGCGATGTATATGACCTCTAGCGGCACGTGGTCTCAAATCTGAATTACTAACATTATTAATTTGACTAGATCCATATGTAAGAGAATATAGGAACATGCATTTTTATCAGGGTTTGAACCTAGCTACCGAGTCAAACAACCTAAGTCTAGGGGCTTCATGCACAAAAAACAAATAAAAAGAAGGTAAAAAACTCAAAACAACGAAAAATAAAATAAAAGAAGGCTAGAAAATACGGGAAACTGCGATGAGGCCCTCAGGTGAACAGACACCCAGGCACTGTACCTCATTGTGAAGAGTAGAGTCCAAATATATACATGCCAAAATTATCTCTTTCTCACCATAAATTACATAAATGAATTTTAAATTAATTCTAAGCTAATTTCTTCTCATTGCATCCTTGGCGCTCTCTCCAGCTGGTCATAGAGAGAAGATCGGTCTCCTCCAAACTTGGCTGCATCGGCTTCCTAGAAAGCCATCCTCGCGTGTCGAGCCCTCGCATCAAAGCCACAAAATGGTTGCATTAGCATATATAATCAAACTAACTCAACAGATCAATAAATAATTTACAAGATTAAATAAAGAATTAATTGAATAAAAATACATTACTAGATATTTACAATAAGAAATCAATAAATCAAATAAAGGACTATACAAAAATAACTTATTCAATTAGTCTACGCTCATTGTTCCCAGACAACGGCACCATCTGATAACACGAATTTTGCGAGGGTCTAGAGAAGTCTACACAAGATGAGACCACGATGTCGCTTAAGCGACCGTTCACAAAACCCATATTAATCAACAATTAACCCACAATGTAAGTAAAGACAATGTACAGCACAAGTGAGGTTAAGATTTATTTTCTTTACTATAAAAATGCATAGTGAATAAGCATGTAGATGTCGAACACAGAGAGCAATACAGGTAGCCTAAGGTTATTTATGTACAACCCATTTATTCATCATGTATAGACATAGTTTCTTTTTATGAGTTTTCAATTTTATACTTATTTATTTTATTGTTTTATATATTTTAATTTTTTGTATTAGATTTTTAATTTTCTTTTTCTATCTTTTTTATTTTTTTTATAAACCAAAGAAACTATATAAGACTTTATATACACAATATATAGCAGTATATTTGTAAATACTAAATATTGAAAAAATACAAATAATAAACTGTTTTTTGGGTTTTTAATATTTTTCTAATGTTTTTGTTATTTTTCTGGAATTTCTGCTAATTTTTATGTATTTTTGAAGTAAAAAATATCCCAAATAAGTGATAAATAAAATACCCGAAATTGATTTGGATTTTAAAAATAGTCAATAAGTCCCAAAATTAACCAAATCAATTTTAATATATAAATATTGATATAAATAAAAATAAAAAATAGAAAGACATATTTTTGGATTCTTAAATAATTTTTTAGATTTTTGTGAAGGAATTTGTGGTTTTTTTAATTTTTAAGGCTTTATTTTTCCATTCATAGTGATTTTTGTATGGAATTAAAATAGGATAAAATATACTATATATAATTTTTTTGGACTTTTTAAATGCATTTTTATATTTTTTTAGTAATTTAGAAGTTAGACTGGGAATATATAGACTCCTTTTTATTTTTAATAAATGATTAAAATGCCCAAAAATGTAAGTGAACATGTGGCGTGAAAGTACATGGCATGGAACATTTAATCCTTTTTTTGCGTATTTTTAGGAGCACATTATATATATAAAAATTAATGAACATGCACAAATTTAAGTGTCCTAGCAGGGGCATAATTGCAAATAGAATAAACATTAAGGGCTCAGATGCAATTTATCCCAAAATATACACACATTTAATTTTTTTTACACTAATAAACAATTACAAAAAGGTGCCAAGGCATTTATACAAAATTTCCCTAGTCATGTGGGACTACACGTGAGGCTGGAAGGGACCAAAGTGTAATTGGCCAAACATACAGGGGTCCATGCACAAAATTACCAATTTATTTAACATGCTAACTTTTATTTACATGACCAAATAGTAAATATACAAAATTGCAAGGCAAAAGGTGAAAATTACCCCTTTCAACGTGCGATCGGATGGCGGGATGCCATCCACTTATCCACGTGTCAAGCGTGCAACGACCGATACCTCTTCAGCAATGATCGCTCCTGACCCGATCTTGGTCTGGAATCAATGGTTGAGGGGCGCGCGGCACAGACGATTGAGATTAGAACTGGGCCACACCCCTTATCGGACGGTATCTGCTTCACACGAAGAACAGGGAAGAAGGTGGTCTTCCCTGAACTTCACACGTCGATTTCTCCCTCCTCCGGTGAATGATGGGTCTCTTTGGCTCAACACCTCTGGGGGACTCGTCCAAGTCATCCACAGTGCTCCAGAAGGTTCAAGGTCCTGGCATGGCGAGGAAGAACAAGCAGCCTAGGGTCTTTCGTCCAGGTACGAATGAACTCCCCAAGATTCCTGATGCTTGGGCACCTACACAGAAAGTTACGAAGGTTCGGGGCGACTCTCCCCGACCAATTTTTGAGGCTATTGCACAAGGGATGAAGGAGAGTGGCGAAGGTCCAGCGAACCGAGGAATTGGACCTTCGATTCGCAGATCGAAGAGCCGATATTGTTGATTTGATGATCGGATGGGATGGAGAAGGCGCAAGGGAAGATGGTGGTGGTGAGTAGGGGGTCAGATGATGATCAGAGTGTCGGGAAATGAGGCCAGACCTCAAGGGCTCCAGCGAAGGGTTTTGTTTAATCTACACTAACTACTAATCTAAATGCGAAATAAAACACCGAAATTAAAATACGGGGATAAAATCTACCTAGAACAACATAAAGAAACTCTTGCACCTGAGATGAACTCAGGGAGCAGGGCGTGCCGGAGCTCCTCCGTGGACCTCCCTTTCTCCTTGCTCCTTGGCCTCCACTTGCAGGGGAAGTGGCCGCTGTCACCGGTGATTCACACACATGCACGAGTTAGGGTTGTAGGTGCTCCAAGAGGGATCAAGAACAAAATGTGAAGTGGAGGAGTTATTTATAGGTAGTTGTTTTGAGTGATATTGGGCAATGATTATTGGTGAGATCAAGGCAGATCGAGAGGACCTAATGATCCCGCGGGGTAGACGGATGTGAATGAAGATCTTTTGTGGAGCGCTCAAGGTGGAAGGATGAGCAGGGAGTCGTCGAAAAATCGAAGAAGAAGAGGGTCTCGAGGTTCTGACAGGGGTCAGAGTTGAGGGATGTGGAGTTAACCAGAGTCAACGAGTGGAGCACTCCCATTGGTCCACACGGGCACACTAAACGTCGAAACTGCCCATTTATTCGAAAAGAATTATTTTTAAAATAGTAAATGATTTTATTAATTTTTGCGTATAAAAATAAAAGTTATTTATTATTTTATGTAGTATTTTATTATGATTTTTATTTATTTTTTGATGTATTTCTTTAGTAGTTAATTATTAAGGGTACATTTATAGGTATATTCATATATGTTTTGTAAATTTTATTTTTATTTTGTAAATTTTATTTTATTATCTTATTCTTTTATTTTATATATTTATAACTTATTTTTAGATGTATATATATATTTATTTTATTTTTATGATGTTATTTGTATACTTAAATAAATAGATGTGTATATTTTGTAGGTATACTTATTGACATTTTACCTATGTTTTATATATATCTTTTTATTTTAATGTATTTTATTGGGTTTTATTCTGGGTTTATATTTTTAATAGAATATAGATAATATTTACAATATTATAAAAAATATAAATGAATAAAGAATAAAAGAATGAAATCCACTTTTATTTATATACAAGTAATAACATAGGTATTTTGTCTATGTATGTATATAGACTTATTTTATTTTACATTTTATTTTTGGTTTTACTTTGGTTTTAATATGCACATATGTTATAAATAATAATTACAAAATTGTAAAAATATAAATTTGTAAAAAGAATGAGAAATGAATAAATTGAATATTTTAATCAGTATATTATACAATGAGGGCCAAAACCTAACTAACAGTAACACCAAAAAATATGAAAACACCACCACTAAATAGCTTTTGAAAAGTTATATACAATTAGAGGCGATTTTGATATGGTTTGAGTTATTAATTGAAAGATATGGGTCTATGAAGTTGGGTTGTTGACTTTTTATTTTGTGTATAAAATGAACATTGTTTGTTATTTTTGTACAAACTCAATTTTGTATTTTTATTTACATATTATATCTACAATTTTCATGTACAAATTTCTTTCTTTGATGAATAAATAATAAAATATAAAATATGCGTCAAAAATGCGTAAATAATGAATAAGAGAATTGAGTTTTTATTCTATTTTTGGCCCTTATCTCCCCCTACTTTATTCCTTGTCGACCAACTCAATTCTTGACTTGGTCTCGGGGTTCAGGGTCATAAAATATCTTTAATATTTTATGTTTTTCTTTTCTTATCTTTATTCTATAATTTTAGCATTAAAAATCATGTTTTATATACTATAAATACAACAAATAATGAATGCTATTTTGTACAAATAAATGCTATTTACATGCATTGGCTAGGGTTTTTAAGGCTAAAATGATAGAATAAAGATGATGAAATGGAGATTCATCAGCTCCATCATAGCAACATCATCGAACCATGCTGTAAATGGGAGATGGTCCTCCTTAAATAGAAAATCTGATGAAAAAATATCCAAATTTTGGAGATTTGTATTGGTGTAATGCACACTGATATAGTGTCATGTCAGATGTCACTTGAAGCATCTCGTAGAATATGGGTAGGTTTAGGACTGGTTTTGGGTGTATATACTCGAGGATTTTTTAAAGTTAATTAATTTAATTATATAGTAACCAAGATATCGTATTTTAACTATTGTGCCCCTATGAGATATTGCAATCTCAGTTATGCCCCTCCCTTTTTTGAAATATCAGTTGAGCCCCTACCTTCTTGCAAAATTCAAAGTTCCGCCCTTTCGTAATATCAGTTATGCCCCTACTTTACCTTAACAGAAGGGCAGAACTGCAAATTTTGCAAGAAGGTAGGGGCACAACTGATATTTCGAAAAAGAAAGGGGCATAACTGAAATTGCAATATCTCATACGGGCACAACTGATAAAAACCCTATTTAAAATAACAAGTATATGTCGACACCCAACGTGTAAAAATGATGACAAAACCCAATGCTACTTCAAGTGCCAAATTGGGAGGAATAACATGTAGGAACAATCTTTACATGGATTTGCATCCATATCTCTCATTTACAATACCAAAGAGATATATATTGCATTGTTGTAGGTTGCATGCTGTATTGAATTTCAAGATCATGACGCAAAAGAAGATGTTAATTAAAAAACTATGATAAAAATAATACATCATGCAAGTCAATGCTCTTTGATATTATCTATTAGAGATCTATTTATAGCAATACATCTTGAAGATGATTTGGATACATATTATTTGGAGGTTTGTTTATACCATTTCTCCCTCCAAATTAAGCACTCGTGGTGCCAGTTTGAGCTTTCATCCTAAGATATTATTATTTTAAATATGATATCTTAATGACTATTCATTTATTTAATTAAAGATTAAATTGACAATTGTTTTTTAAGAAAAAAAGACCTACACGGTTACACATCTATAACCCTAACTAATAGTGAGTTTCTCCCTTCTTCATGCCAAAGCTGGACACGTGGCTTTCTCCCATCCCACTATCCCTCTCTCCCCACTCTTCCCTCCTCCACTACAAGTCACTCTCACTCTTTCTACTTCTCTTTCTTCATAGTTTCTCTCTCCCCACTTGCTCTCTCTCTCTACATTCATTCCCTCCCTCACTCCCGCTCTTTCTATTTCACTCTCTTCATATTCCCTCTCTCCCCACTCGCTCTCCCTCTTCATATTCTATCCCTCCCTCCCTTTCTCTCTCTTCACATTTTCTGTCTCCCATTTCCTCTTTCTAATTTTAAAAATATATTAATGTTAATTAAATAAAGGCAAAAATATATTATTTATATCCTTTATAAAAATTTGAAAATATACTAGAAAATTCCTTTTAAAACTACTATTTTATTTTTAAATCTACTATTTTGGAAAAAAATAAATGTAATTTTTAAAACTACTCTTGACATCATTCATATGTAATAATTTTTAAGCAGTAGATTTTCTATATCAAATGAATTCTTCGGAATAAACAGATTTTGAATATTCTATCACATTGAATATTATTTTTATAACAACTTATTAATTTGTGACTCATATACGATAATAAGTTCCAAATCATATATAAATTAACTTATTATTATAAAATTGTATATTTAAGTATTAAATATTCAAAAGTTTAATAAATAGTTTAAGTTTATGGATTGTTTCATAAATACATGAGTTATAATAGATCTGTTCCAACCAATTCTTCTAAGTCTTTCATTATTTCTTATCTTATATTATATAACTTCCTTAATTCCTCAAAATTTATATGGTATTTTAAGGTTCTATTTACTTCAAGTCCGTATTTTGTTTAACTTATCATTTTATTTTGATATTTTTATAAATGGCAAACTAAAATATTTTTCAAAATAGAAATCACTAAAAATATTAAAAATATAGTAACGCATAAAAATAATTTTCTGTCATAATTTTGAGCATTTTAATAGTAATAAAAATGGTTAGATGTTACACTTATATACTTTTAAATATTAGAACTTTCTTTTCAAAATTATAAATTAAAAAATTATAAAATAAAAATAAAAAATATAATAAAAAATTGGACGTAAAATAGATAAAAATATATAAAATACATATAATTTATACACAAGATTAAATTAAAACAACATAAAAAGAATAAAACACATAAAATGAAATAAAAATTCATAAAAATACTTTTTAAAAGAAATAAAAAATAATAAATTTTGAATAAATAAATTTAAATAGTGGGACGTATAGAATCCACTATCTGAATATGTGTATGTACGTGTGTATACGTGTTCATGTATGTTGTATATAACACATTAGAGAAATATATATTATAAATCTAAATATAAGATGCAAAATAAAAATAAAATTTTTATTAATATACATATGATATACAAGAGAAATTATAAAAAATACAACAAAGTTTATTTTTTAAATATAAGATATTATAAATATAATAAAAAGCAATTATGATGGGACCAACACTGATAAAAAGCGAATACGTTTTTATTTCAACTAAAATCGCCCATTCCCTTTCTTAATTTGAACTTTTATTCTTTTATTTGCCTTTATTTTGATTACATGTCTACTATTTATTGTATATAACATTATCATTCAAGTCAAGAAAATAAAACTTGTTATTTAAAAAGCATACATCACCGATCATTAAAATTTCTTCATAATATATTTATACTTCACATATTATAATCTCAATATATTTTTATACATTATATTAAAAAAATACTCACACCACGAAGTATGGATATCCACCCTAATTTGCTCCATTTGAACCCCTTCCCGTTTCGGACAACTTCTGTCCCACGTGTTTCTTCAGATCCGTGGCGGACAGGAAGCGAACCCCACGAGAGCCTACGCGACCTCGCATCTTCTGCCACGTGTCGGCGCCGGCGCCTCAGCTCCCCTCCCTTCAACCCCTCCAACGCGGCCGACCTGCATTCCTCCTCCGACCCTCACCTCCCGATGTTGGACTCCCCCGCGCTCCGCTGCCTCGCCCCTTTCCCCGCCGCCTCCCACTCGCCACATGTCCCCTTCCGCCCCACCCCACCGTCCTTCTCCTCGCTCCCGCGGCGCCGATCCTGTAGCTTTGTCGTCCGGTCCTCCGCGCGCGATCCCGAAAGAGGCGATGACGATGGATTGGGGTTCTATCCGTGGGATCCGCGTGCCGCGTCCCTCGATTCCGGTAAGCTCCTATCTGTTCGCGTGTCTCGTTGGATCGTGGATTGGATGTTCGGAGTCAACGCTGGCAATCACAGAATGAACAGAGATCTCATGGACTGATCTCAATTCTATCGATGTACTGTGATTATTGTACGCTTGGAATTGATTCAGACTGAAAATCTGAGAAGAAGTGATTAGAAATACAAGGCTCCATCTTTTGTGCATGCATCGTGCAAAAGAGTTGAGTTGTTTTAGTTAATTTGATTGAAGATGCATGTTTTCATTACTAGATCTTATCTGTGAAATTATTTGTTGTTATTTGGAACGCGATCCACGTGCCTGAACTTTAAGAGTGATGTTGAGGGTGCGTAGGTTTTGGTTAAGAATGGTATGCAGCTTGCTTGGTTGATTTTAAAGAACAGCAATCACCACCGAACCTTTCTTTTAAATGTGATAAAACATCTGAAATTTGCATGATAATTGGGGTTGGATCCAAAGATTCTATATCCTTCTTCATAGTTTCTTGATATTTTTGGCTTGATTAGTTTTAAATTTTACCAAAGTTATCTATTATATGAAAATAAACTGGAACATGGACTTTTTTTTTCTAAGTGTATTTTGCAGGAATTGATTTCTCAAACTAGATTGATTGAAAATGATAATTTCTTAAGACCGATTGTAATTCTGACTTTGTGAGCTTATAAAATTCAGGTTCAGATCAAGCGCTCTAAAGAAACAGTAGATAGTTGTAGGTGTTGTTACGTGGTTAAAATAAGATGGCTCTATCTTCTTAAAAAAAGAAGAAAACAATGGATCTGTTGGTTTCTTCACTGAGTGAGGTATTCATAGCTTAGATAACAGAGAAAGGGTGATTGATTGGTTTTTATGTTCTAAGGATTGGATTTAATGAGAAAAGACTATTTCTATCGAGGAATTTGATATGTTTCTCAGTTTGATGATTTAAAATTAGCTTATGATGTAAATTCAATGATAATTTAGCAATTTCTTTCCCATAATGCAATTTGTTTTTTATAGTAATTACTTAGATGGTGGAGGACTTGGATTTTATCATGCAGGTATTCAGTGGGTTCCGGAGAATAAAATCACCCTCTTTACTTCCGATGGCCTCGTTCAGATAGGAGGATCTCTCATTCCGCGCCAAGTTCCTCCTGTAGATGTATTCCTTTTTGCTCTCACAAGAAATATTCCTTTATCATCTTGCAAACTCTGTTGCTCTCATCGATTTTAGTATCTTGATTCTAAGAATTTGTTTGTCGTTATGTATTGTTTCCCTTTTTTTGCATTCTCATTGTTGATTGTCCATTCAAAATAGTGATAGAAAGATATGTTGTCTTGTTTTCCTTGTATAGGTATAGGTAAATTGTGGGAATATTTACCCTTATACCCCTATAAAACAACATAATTACATGTTTACCCATATTTACTTCATACATACATTCTAACCCTTCAAAATCACTAAGTCATGCACTATAATCCATGTGGATAAATTTGTGGATGTTTTCTTCAACGTATTTTATTAAAAAAATCCACATTTCCCCATAGTAGTGAATCAAATTAAATCCTCCTTCACAATCTAGCGGTTTGTCGTGCGAGCTCCTACTGTGTCACAACCTCCCAAATATCTCCCTCCTAGCCGTTTAAACCCCCATCCCACTCTACTCCACCATTAGAGCCTCCCCCCATATGCAACCTAGGCTTCTCAAGGCCAAGATTGAGCTCCCAATCTCACTTTTGCCCCCCCTTGTCCTGTCGACCCCGAGCTCCTCTCCACATTGCATATTCCCATGCCACTACGATAATCTATAAGTACTGCCATCCTTTCCCTGAAGCTCCCTGTCCCACCACCTGATATGCAATTGTCGCTTTCATTAATTCCTATAATTGCTAACTACAAATCAATTTGCAACTATGTTTGACCTTTGCAAACACATAGAGTGATCTGAGTTCGCCGATTTAAAAGAAATAGAGAACACATAGAGTGATCTGTGTTCACTCGATTTAAAAGCAGAGGAGGATATCCTCTCCTTGAAATCAAAGTCATAGTTTCCAAAGTACCATATGGGTCAGTCAACTTAACATTCTTTTAGTACCCACTCGACCATTCTCTCTGCAATGTCAACCATGTCACAATGATCTCTTGTCCTTATCCCACCTTCTAGTTCACAATCTCTGCATAATGAGCTCCCTGTTCAACCAACCCCAAGATCCCATGCTTGTCGTGATGCGTTCACGATACTACCAATCCTACCATCAAGCTTCCACCCTCGACGTAATGAGCTCCTAACTTTTTAGAGTTCTAGTGCCACCACAACGAACTCCCGAGTGTATCCCCGAGGCATGGGGTGGGAAGAGATTATATATAGAGAGAGATCTCAATTGTCAGATTACTTTGCACTTTTAAGATGTGTAAAAAAATTACACTTTTAAGCTCGATATGATTTGATTATCCCAAAGGTGGTTGAGTTAGTGGACTAAATTAACGATAGGGATTATGTATCAACCTCAATAATAATCATACATCGAGTATTCACGAAGTGTGAAAGTCTATTATAAGTGGTGGAGATTACTACTTGAAAACTTGGGCTTAAGCATTTTGGGTGGTTGCCAACGGGTTCAATCGAGTCTGAGCCCAATAAGTTGTCAGTGTCAATTTTTCTTGATAATGGTCTGGGAATTTAAGGTCAAGACGTTACAAATGGTATCGGGTTCCCTGTGATAGTGGAAATGGTTACCTGAGAGGAGGATCCATCCCTACAAAGAGATATGAGAAAAAGGATACAGGGTACGTGCAACCACCACTGTCACTGGGAAATAAGTGATGGGTATGCCATAATTTGGATATTGCGAATATAAATAGGGAGATTGTAACTGTTAGAGTTATTATATTTACATTTATGTTTGAAACCCTTTGGGTTCCGTAACCCTTAACCCTTCGGGTTCTGTAACCTTTAACCCTTCGGGTTTCGTAACCCTTCAGGGGTATTTATATATTTTTCCTCTTGTACTCTATAGGGTTTTCTCTCTATATAAGAGACGCTAACCCTATGGAATAGATATCTTATTCGTCTCTCTTCTCCACATGGTATCAGAGCAATGATCCTATACTGGGGTTCTGACCTAAAATCCCCACCACCATCTTTAAGCCTCGCAAAAGCCTGTGCGAGCCCTCTTCCCCGAATTAGAACCTCGCATATGGTCCTCCAATCGCCTCCAGTGTAGCAGCTCGACCCCAAAGGAGCATCTTCAACACCTATCGGTGTTGCTGGATCCTCCCACAGAGGCTGCTAGCACTGCTAGGGAGCCCACAATCCTCCCGCTAGCGATGGCGAACGCTTCCAGGACTTCCAACGAAGGTCGTTAGCCCCACAGCTACCCTCCGTGGGTACTGTAGGTCTCTTTGGAGATCCAAAACTCATCTCGGACCGCTGCCAGGACTCCAGATCTGCTGTCCGTTGAGGTTTTTCAGCCCTTATTCAAGGTCAAATGTGAGTTCTGGGGCATTTTCTAGCTCTGATATGCATCCTTAATTGATCACATGATCTTCTTTCTGTTTTAAGACCATCATGGCGCCTTCTTCTACCGAGACAAAGCCCTTGGTCACGAATATTATGGCACAAGGCACTACTATCAAACTTAGGGGCACAGAAAATTACGTGCTCTAGTCTCGATCTCTGTGGTGTTCATTGTGGTCAAAGGAAACTCTACATTATGACTAAAGATCCTTTAGATGAAAGGACAAAGAGTACGACAACTGGCACACAGACAACTACTTGGTTATCAAATGGATGACCAACAGTTTGAGGCTCACATTGCCTTAAATCTCCTTTACAAAAATACAACCAAGGAAATATGGAAGGATCTCGAGCAAACATACTCCAAGAAGAAGACGAAGTCACGTCTTGCAGACATTTACAAGCGAATCTGGTCGGCATCTCAGGGTAATTGTACCCTCATCGAGTACTACAAGCATCTCTTTAGCCTGTATGAGGAGCTTGCAATGTTCCAGCCCTCATATTGCACCAAAAAGATACAAGAACGTTCTGACTGGCAGGTATACCACTTTCTTGATGGTTTGCATTCTAGATACCACGCAACAAAGGAGCAATTTCTTATATCAGAAGCACCGCCAACGATTAAGGCCATCTTTTGCCTACTCGAGGAACTCGAGACATTTGTTGCCCAGCCTCCCGTCTCACCTTCAACAGAGAACTTTGTACACATCGCCATGAGGAGGCAGATACAAGTTACGAGGAGGACGCAGTCATGATCCAAGTCATGACCATGGACAGGAATCTGGACGAGGCCGTAACTTTGGCCGTGGGAGAGACTCTACTGCCCCATGCACTCACTTTGATAGGTGGCAGAAGTTTAGTATACCTTCTTATCATGCCAATAATTCCTATGAGGTGGAAGAGATATCGCCTACAACAACCTCCAGTGGCAAGACTATTCATTTTAATGACACAGATTACTTCCGTCTGATGCAGACCCTTCAGACTCCAGGGTCTACTACCACTAGTAACACTACCACTGCTACTCTGGCTAATTCTTCAGGTACAATAGCCAACTTTGCTATCACTCCTCCAGCTTGGATTAATGATTCCGGTGCCTCTACTCATCTCACTGGAAAAGGTAGTCTGCTTACCTCCTTCGTACCGTCTACCTCCGTGAAGTCAGTTCGAGTCGCTAATGGGACTCAATCACCGATTACTACTGTCGGAACTATGGAATTCTCTTTCAAGCTCCGACTTTTTGGGGTTCACCGTACTCCTGATTTTCCTCTTAACTTATTGTTACTCCACAAGCTTTGTGTTGAGCTTCATTGTCGTGTGATATTTGATGAGTCTTGTTATTTTCAGGACATTCAGACAAGGCAGATTTTTAGTGGGGGTTATGAGAAGAACGATCTATATTATCTTGACATACCCTCGGACTCCGATTTTGTTAGTGTTACGTCCATCTCCGAAGAGCCGCTCTTATGGCATCTGCGCCTTGGGCATCCCTCTACCAAGGCCATATCCATGATGTTTCCTGAACTCTCTACTCTGAAGCCCTTTCAGTGAGAGGCGTGCGAGTTCGCAAAACACCATCGAGCTTCGTTTCCTATTTGTACCGAATGTCGTAGTACTGCTGCTTTTCATCTTGTTCATTGTGATGTTTGGGGACCTTGTCTAATCCGCACATTAAGTGGTCGTCACTATTTTATAGTTTTCATTGATGATTATAGTCGATCTTCTTAGTTATATCTAATAAAGGAGCATTCAGAGATTAATCAAATTGTCAAAATTTCTTTTAATACGTTAAAATTTTCTTTTCTAGCATTGTTACGATCATTTGTACTGACAATGCTCTTGAGTTAACCCAACATGATTTGACCTCTTTCTTTGCGTCCTAGGGAACTGTTCACCAAACATTATGTCCATATACCTCACAATAGAATGGTATAGCTGAGAGGAAACTCCGATACTTGCTAAATATTGCCAGATCTCTTCTTAGTCAAACGAGTGTTCCTAAACAATATTGAGGGGATGCTATCCTTACTGCAGTTTATCTCATCAACCATGTTCCTTCGTCTGTTCTCGGAGGGGCACCTCCATTTTTCTTACTTTACCCTATTTAGTCTTCTTTTCCCATACCTCTGCAAATTTTTGGTTGTATTGCCTTTGTTCATAACTTTCTTGCAGCTGACAAATTATCCTCTCGTGCCATCAAATGCATCTTTCTTAGGTACTCTCGTACCTAGAAAGGCTATCGCTGCTATGATCCTGTTAGACGTTGATACTACGTGTCTGTTGATATCACCTTCTTTGAACAAACAAGTTATTTCACACAGACTGTGAGTGACATTCCTCTGGACCTCCCTCCTCCATCAATCGTCTATACTCGCCGGTGTACCTCTATACCTTCTATACCAGTGTTTGTACCTTTGCCCGTCCCTTTTATGTAGGCTGATATGATCACTTCGAGTACTCCCACTACTGGTGCCTCGGATGTACCTGAGGAGCTTCCTATAACTCTACGCAAGGAAAAAAGGCAATGTACGTATCACCCCATGTCACATTTTACTTTTAGGGATGATTTATCTAGTTGTGACAAGATAATTGCAGATGCTCTGAATGCTATTTCTGTTCCAAGAGATCATTTCAATTCAATGCAGGATCATGGTTGGTGACAAGCTATAGATGAGGAGATGGATGCACTTACATCTTGGAGCAAGTGAGATCTTGTGCCGTGCTCGCGAGAGTTCGTCCTATGGCTTGTCGATGGGTCTTCACAATCAAACATTCTCCTGATGGTTCTATTAATAGATTGAAAGCCAGACTTATTGCCAAAGGTTTCACACAAACCTTTGGAGTTGATTATTTTGAGACCTTCTCGCCCGTTGCCAGAATGGGGTCGATACGTACCATTCTCTCTGTTGTTGCCAATAAGGCTTAACCTATTTATCAACTTGATATGAAGAATGCCTTTCTTTATGGTGATCTTGAGGAGGATGTCTACATGTTGCAATCGTCGGGGTAAGTAGTCGAGAGGGAGCATGTATGTCAACTATGCAAGGCCATTTATGGCCTGAAGTAGAGCCCCAAGGTATTGTTTGACATGCTTACTAGGGAGATCAACACACTTGATTTTCAGAGGACATCTAACTACTCTGTCTTTGTTAGATGACGGTATATTGGCACTATCATTCCTGCTGGCTATGTTGATGATATGGTTGTCACAGGAAATGATATAAACGGCATTCAGGAGATCAAGACCTTCCTCCAGAAGGTCTATGTCACAAAAGACCTCGGCCAACTTCATTATTTTCTTGGCATCGAGGTAATACACACTACAGAGGGGCTCCATCTTTCACAGAGGAAGTATTGCCTCGATATTCTGACTGAGACATGACTACTTGGATGCAAGCCATCTTGCATCCCTGCAGAAGTGAGAAAATATTCATCATTTACTGATCCGGCTTTTGAGAATGCAACACGGTACAAAAGCTTAGTGGAAAAAACACTCTATCTCACTGTTACTATGCCGTATATATCATATACTGTGATCTAAGCTAGTCAGCATATGGAGAACCCTCTTTGCAGTCACTGGCAAGATGTTCTTTTGTTCCTTCGATATTTGAAGGAATCTCCTGGATGTGGACTCTTCTATGGGGTGAATGGGCACACTAATATCTCCGCCTATACAGATTCTGACTATGCTAGCTCTCCTGAGGACTGTCGATCCACTACAGGATACGTCATTTTTGTTGGGGATAACCTTGCCACTAGGCGGAGCAGGAAGCAGACAATGGTCTCCAAATCTAGTGCGGAAGCAGGATACAGGGCAATGGCTCAAGTCACATGTGAGATCACATGGCTTGTCTCTTTCCTAACAGAACTTGGCATGTCAGTCTCCACTCCTGTACCCTTATACTACGACAACAAGTCTGCCACATACATCGCCACCATCCAGTTTTCCATGAGCGGACAAAACACATTAAAGTTGATTGCCATTTCATTCGTGATGCAGTACGAGGAGGACGCATTAGCACTCCACACATCTCCACTAGACTTCAGCTTGCAGACATCCTCACAAAGTCTCTTCCAAGGAAGCGCCTCATGTACTTAGTATCCAAGTTGGGCATGATCGACAGATATGCTTCAACGTGCGGGGGAGTGTTAGAGTTATTATATTTACATTTATGTTCGAAACCCTTCGGGTTCCGTATTCCTTACGGGGTATTTATGTATTTTTCCTCTTTTACTCTCTAGGGTTTTCTCTCTATATAAGAGATCCTAGCTCTATAGAATAGATATCTTATTCATCTCTCTTCTCCACAGTAACAACTCAAAAATAATCCAACATCAGATACTCACTAAATGTGAGAGTGAGTTATAACTAGTAAGAATTACTACTTGATAACTTAAGCTTAAGCATTTTGAGTGGCTGCCAAGGGGTCCTATTGGGCCTGAACTGAAGAAGTTGTCAGGGTTTGTTTTTCTCGATAAGAGTCCCGAGAATATAAGCAAGCCTAGGACCTTACAAATTGTGTGTGAGACGAAGTAATTTTTAGGGGTTTAAATGTAAATATGGAGTATACATGGGATGACATGTACTATTCCAGGGAATATATGTAAGTATCCCTACGCTATATTTTCCTGTTAACCTAAAAAAACCCAAAGCCAACGGGTAGGCAAAATAAGTATGAATTGGTACTAGAATGTACTTTAATCCAACTAAGTTTTCCTCTGGCCTTTGGTAAGCTGCAAGATTCTTTTCCCTGGACTTGGGACGGCTACTAAAGACAAAAACTTTCTCGAGGATGAGTTATTTCACATGTTAACATGTTTAAACGCAAGTTTAACAATAAAACAATGTGCAGAAGAGGCAAGGGAAATCAAAGTCATCCCAAAGATATCAAAAGTTTCAGGAGAGTGATTACATGGACCCTGGCCAAGTTCTTTGCCTTGGTGCTCTTTTTGATATAGCAGCAACAAATGTAAGTATATTTGCCTAAATTTTCAGTTCTGCTAATCGATGTTGTGCTGGTTTTTCTAAGCAAGCTGTATCCATGTTTTCTTAGGGGCTTGATACGGGGAGAAGGCTGTGCATATATGGCTTTTGCCGCTCAATTGAGATGTTGAGTGACGTTGTTGAAGATACAGTTTTAGAGCACGGTGGTGAGGTATGTTTTTATAATGGAATATTGAAGTAAGTGTTTACTAGTTCCCTTGCTGAAATAAGCCAAGTGATTGCATTGATTGTTTCATTCCCTAATAAGTGTCAATAAAATCATCATCATGGGTGACGGATTGTTCACGTTAAATTTAAGACATAAAATTTCCTGTGTGCAACCAGGTAGGGTGTCAAGCACTTGCGAAATACCCAATCATTTTGGTTTGACTGACTTTAATGTGTCCACAATTATGTTTTTGACGCTCTAGTTGCTAAATTTGACGCAAAATTGCATTGAATTAATCTAGTAGCTCAGTCAAACTTGTACTACATCTTGGAAATATTCCTTGCATAGTGAGGATGTAAATTGATGAGGAAGATAAGAGCAATCACCATGACAAAAGTACTGGGCATCGAATGGGTTTTTCTGTTTTTGGTATCATTTCATTCTATTTCTAAGAAGCCCATTCTAATTGCGAATTACTTTTTGTTGATATGCCTTCTTAATTATCGTGAAATCCTTTTACTATCTATCAATGTTATACTAACCTTCTGTATGCCATTGAGAATTCCATCTTCCCTCAGTGACCATCTGGAACATCTTCATCTCTACTGTAGATGTTCTCTGCAAATGTTGATTGTTAATTTTCCAGCATTTGTTATCATAAAGCATGGCATGTCTCATCGCAACTCTATTGTATTACTTGTATCATCAAATGTGTCTTTTTATCATACAGAACACTTATAGCTCCGCTTCTCCTCAAGCACCTTAAATTAATTCTATAAGTGACACCTTCATTAATCGTCCATCATGTTTTTTTGGAAGGGAAGGAGGGTGTGAGCTCGAGGTGAGTCACACCCAAATTGATAATCCTCCATCATGTTGGAAACTGAAACCAATTATTCAAAAACGTCCTTCATGATACATTTTGTTTAAAGCTTTACCTGCATCACATTGAACTTCATAAACATTACTTGTGCATGCTAGTAGCTATATACCCATCTTTGTTCTACTTAGTAGACGAATGTTGCATCTAAGGTCTATCCATTGCTGCAGCTCCTTATTGGTTCTATCCCTTATTTTGTCCACAAGAAAATGGCCATTTGCCAACAAGCACCAATTAACCTCTCCTGTACATGGCTTCTTAATTTGTCCATGACCATGGTAAATACGTAAGGTCTCAAAATTGATTCTCGATGCATTTTCGATCTCCTGTACATGCCTCTTAATTTGTCCATGACCATGGTAAATATGTAAGGTCTCAAAGTTGATTCTCGATGCATTTTCTATAGTGATTTCAAAATTGATTGGTCCACCTAGCTGAGACTCTCACGTAAGTTACTACTTTGTCATATATCTTTTATCAGGTTGATATTTAAATTAGGCAATCTTCACTTCTATAAAATCATCAATATACATCTTGGTATAGTATAATAAAGGCTAGGATCATATAAAGGTCATCTATTCTGTAGTTGTAGTTCAACAAATGCACAGGGGGTTTATGGCTTTGGCTTTAGACCTATCGTGCATGAATATTTTCTGGAAATATTTAGAGTTATTTCAACCTACTCCCCATTTAACTTCTGAGTTTTTGCAATAGCCATTATGCTCCTAACTTTTTTGCAATTACAAACGTCACTGTAGCGACCTTTAATTATTAAGTTAATGGAAGGGAAATATTTTATATATTGTAAGAATACAGGGACACGTGTGATTGCAAAAAAAGTCAGGGGCGTAAGTCTTATTCGGAAAAACTCATAAGGGCAAATATATTAATAGATACTTGGATCTAACTAGTGCAAGACTCTGTCATGCTAAAATAATGCATGCCCAACTTCTTTGAACCTAATGCCTTTTCCTTCAATTGTTTTTCCTTTTGGTAACTTGACACCAGCCCGAGTTCTATATCTTTAGAGCAGCTGCTTATGGGGGTAAAATGTTGTGTATATTTGCTATTGCAACTTCTTTTTGAAATCCAAGTACTGAAGGACTAAACATCTTTACATCCAGGTGGTTGTTGCAGAGAAAGAAAGCAAGGGAGGCTTGCATGAGAAGCTTAGCATGATTGTACAAGTACCCTTGTTGTGGGGCGTCCCTCCCGTATCGGAGACCCTCCATGTAGCAGTTCGTAGCGGCGGTGGGATCATCGAGAAAGTATACTGGCAATGGGACTTCCTATAGTTTACTACAGATGTATTGTTCACCGTGCATAATGTACATAATTCATTGTGTTTCCCCCATCCCAATTATACGTGTAATTATCACTGTACTAACTTAAATACGAGCACAGTTCTGGTATTCCTTCTCTAGCAATTGTTGTATGTTTCTTCCCAAAATAAATGGCAACTTTACATGTTTGCTTCCAAAGTAAGAAAGTGGTTTACCTGCTTAGGAAGAAAATAACCTTCGGATTCTAAACACTAGACATGTGCTTTCGAGCAAAAAATAAAACTTTGATATACACCGTCACATGACCCACATCACATCTGTGTACGTTCTTACTAAATGAAATAGCTGTATGAAGAAGTTTTGCGTTAAGGATTAATTATCTAGGACATGATTTGTATTTGCTTTTATGCATAAATTTCCGTGACATGGTTTGTATTTGCATCTATGTATGCCATGGAAGGTTGGGAGGAGGGTAATTACGGGTCTATCTTGTCTGTTAACTGTTGACCAGAGGGTAAATAAGTTTCTCTCGTGGGTCTTGAGATGTTACGTCCAACATACTTTTAAGGAGTGATAGTTGAAAAATTATCTAGTTAAGTATTTGTATTAGAGGTAAATGGATCTTGAGTAAAAATCCATTTACCATATGTGGATTGTACTCTCCTCTCCTTAACTTCATATAAATAAAAAAAAAGAAAGAAACAACAAGTCCTAGCCGTCACTGATGAGCATTGTGTTCTTCGCCCCGTGGTTTTTCCCTCTCCATTGGAGGGGTTCCACGTTTACTCTCTTGTGTTCTTGTGCTCGTTGTGGTTAAACAAGAGCCAACCATGGTGTTGTGCTGATCGCGATCCTCTCCCTGGCGAAGCCGGTGGAAGTTCCTTCATATGCGCCTCGCCCTCGCACCGCTCTTTGTTGCACGATCTGGTTGGGGTTACATATTGTTCTGGTGATGTATGCACCCCCTTGAGTTGATTTGAAGCATGTAGGAGCAATGATGGTGCAGGTAGGAGTCGAGTTCGTGTTTCTAGCTTACTGGTTGATGTGCAGACCTTCAGAGAAGTCGTTGGATGCATCGAATATGGACCGAACCCCTTTTCTTGTCATTGAGGTTACTGCCCTTGAGATGCTGGAGCTCTGGGTTGTAAGCCCTCCTTGTTGTTTGTTGCTTTTGCGGCTGTTTCTTGGTCTGGTTCACTACAACTTGGACCGCAACAGGTGATGGTGGCTTACTGTCTCGCCTGTACGAACAACCGTCTCGTCTACGCATATGTGACAGTTGTACGACCGTCTCTTCTAGCTGTGTCCCATCTGTCTAGATGGGATAGGAACAAAGCCCATCTCATCCTGAAGCTCGGATGGGACGATCGTCACCGTCTCATCTGGTGTCGCCTCGAATGATGGAAGAAGATAGTATGCTATGGTCATGCCCGTCCCTGTATGTCTCTATAGGTGAGACGGTCACGACCGTCCCATACAAGTGCTTAGATGGGACGGTCGTGACCGTCCCATATCTCCCCAGATGAGACGGTCGCCATAGTCTCACCTAAAATTTTAGATGAGACGGTATTGACCGTCCCATATACTCCTCTGTAACCATTTTAAGTATACCATTGAACTGGGTTCAAGGTATATGGGACGATCACGACCATCCCAATAGATATATACAACCGGCCCATTTAATCCCTCTTGACTAATGGGATGAGTCCATAAAATGAGACGCAATGGTCACGACCGTCCTGTTTGAGTCACAACAACAAAACCTTTTCCCTCATTAAGTAGGGTCAGATACATGGATTCTTTGCCTCCATTCATATCTATCTTGGGTCATTCCTAGGCTTAGATCTAAAAAACTAAGATCCCTTCATATAGTCTCATTCCAACACCTTTTGGGCCTTCCTCGCCCTCTCTTCGTCGGCTCAATCCCAAAACTCGCATCTCATGACCAGTGCATCACCTGACCTCCTTTGCAAACGACCAAATCACCTTAAGCGGTTTTCTAGCATCTTATCCTTGATCAGAGTTACACCAACTTTCATTCTAATTGCATCATTCCGAATCCGATCTTTGCGTATGTGTGTGTGTGTGTCCACACATCTACCTTAGTATTTTCATTTCTGCTACTGTCATTCTCTGCACATGCCTATGGTTCACAAACCAACATTCATATCATAGTAGGTCTCACGATTGCTCTGTAGAACTTTCCTTTGATTTTCAAAGGAATTTTCTTATCATAGAGAACGACAAAGGTTCCTCTCCACTTTAGTTAGCCTGCATCCCCATCATGTTGCAAAATAGATCCATATATCTAAAAGAATCTCTTTTTTGAATATTATCGTCACCAATCTCACCTCGATTCCTTCATCACCGCTTCCATCAAAAGTGCACTCCATATATTCAGTCTTACCACACCTTATACGAAATCCTTTAGTCTTTACTTTGGAAACTTGCCTTACCTCGACCTTCTTTCGATCACACGCTCTCAAATTTTCATAGTGTGACTCATCTGCTTGATATCTCTGTAATTTGAACAATTTTGAATGTCCCTCTTTTTCTTATAAAGAGGTACCGCAGTACTTCTCCTCCAATCTTCAGGCATTCTCTTGCTTTGCCAAATAACATTGAATAAATCTGTAAGTCAAGTCAAACCACGCTCACCTAAAACTCTCCATACTTCTATAGGAAGTCATCTGATCCTATACCTTTCCCAAGTCTCGTAACCTTCAAAGCCTCCTTTACTTCCCTTCTTTATATTCGTCTATAGCTTGCACGATTCATGTAACTTTCACTACTAGATAGATCACCCAAAGTGATTTCTCTATTTCCTTCCCCAATGAAAAGCTTATGGAAATACTGCTTCCATCTAGTCTCTATATCCTTATGAGTAACAAGAATGTTACCTTCCTCATCCTTAAGCATCTCACTTGAGATAGGACTTTGATCTTTATTTCTCTTGCTTTGACCAACCTGGATATATCCTTCTATCCCACCTTAGAGTCAAGATTTTTGTAAAAGAAACTTCATAAACTTTTGACTAGCTTCGTTTACAGCCTTCTTTGCTTCATTTTCACTATTTTGTAGTTTGTGATAATTTCCTATGTTCTATCTTTAGACATAGCTTTAAAGCATGCTCTTTTAATTTTGAGATTCTCTTGCACCCTTCCACTCCACCACCAAGCCTCCTTTTGGATGGACCACCTCCCTTTGACCCTCCTAGCATCACTTTGGCTACCCTTCGTATACAAGATGCTACTGCCTCCCACATCTCGTTTGCATTTCCGCTACATTCCCATGAAGTCTTCTTAAATCTTCTTTCTAAAGCTTGATTGGTTCGGTTGAAGATTCCACCATCTAGTTTAGTAATCTTGGAAACTCTCCCTTTATTTACCAGCCCTTTTGTTTGCACATCCATGATAACAAGCGATGTTGGGTTGTCAAACTCTCTCATGGGATTACTTTATAGTCTTTGCAACACAATCGATCTCTTATCCTCAACGTAAAGTAACCTATCTGTGTTCTAGTCGGGCCACTCTTATAAGTAATTAAATGCTCCTCCCTCTTCTTGAAGAGAGTGTTTGCTATGAAAAGACCATAAGCCGTTACAAAATTCAGAATGATATTTTCCTCTTCATTTATATCCCCAAAGCCATGGCCTCCATGAACACAAGCATACTCTGATGATTCCTTTCCCATATACTGAACCAACCGAAATAATCCCAAGAGCAGTCTTGTGGTCCACACAAGGCATGACCAACAATCATTTTGTCAACCACTCTTGAAGACCAAGCGACTAAATGAACAATCAACTCACACAATAATAATTAAGCAATATAAGCAGAGGTGTGAACTAAAATTTATTATACCCTACAAACAAATGCATAGTGGATAAGCAGGTGGGGGTCGAACTCAAGAAATACACGTGGCAACACATGATATTATTTATAAATAAATAATATAAGTATAGATGTATATAGGTATGCACACTATTTACTTAGATTTTTGTGAGTTTTAAACTTTTTTATTTTATATTATTATATTTTTCATTTTTAATTATATATTTTTTTATTTTAAAATAATTGTAAAATATTTATAATAACAATCAGTATTATAACTTATATATAACTATATATAATACATTATAGAGTAATATCATTATAAATATAAATAAAAATAGTCAAAATAGGAAAAAAATAAAATATTTATATATTTCCTACTATTCTTGTGATTTTTCGAGTATTTTTGCTAATTTTTAGGTATTTTTAAATCCAAAAATATCCAAAAAAGGGATTAAATAAATATGCTGAATTAATTTGAGGCTTTAAAATAGCAAAAAGCCTCAAAATTTTACTAAATCAATTTTAATATTACTAATATGTATTAATAAAAATATAGAACAAAAGAAAATATTTTTAGAATATTTGATGACATTTTATATTTTTATAGGATTTAGGAGCTTTTTAAATTTTTTATCATTTTTTTTATTTTTAAGGATTTTTGGTCTGGGCATACTACATACTATAATAAACACATAATTATTTTTGGAAGTTTTAAGCATGATTTTATATTTTTTTTGGAATTTTTAATTCAAACAGGGATAAAATCATGTTATTTTGATTTTTAATAAATAGGAAAATTGCCTAAAATGCAAAAACTAAAACTTTGCCTGAATAAGAATGCAAGCAGACACTTAAACCTATTTTTGCATGATTTTTGGAGCATGAATGATATTTATAAAAATAAATAACATACACAAAAATACTTGAACTGATAGGGGAATATTTGTAATTAAAATAAAAGTCAAGGGCTATAGTGTATAATACCCAAAAGTTTTGAACTAATATTTTTATATATTAAACTACAATTATAAAATTCAGAGGGGTATACATGCAAAATACCCATGTACATGGGCCGCTACATGAGGTGACGTGGCGGAGGACTAAATTACAATATTAAAAATGAACGAAGAATACATGCAATTTGTCCACTAGTTTTTAAAATGGAATACTTACATGACCTTTTAATTATTACAGAAATGCGGAGAGGGTACTTGAAATTTACCCACTTAAACGTCCTGGATCAGGCGACCTTCTGGAAAGCCAAAAAAATAGGAGTCGCTAAATAATGTCCTGACAAATCAGGCCCACTGTCGTTGATGCGACCACTCGAATCCTCTCATTGTTTCAACAATTAACCCACACAAATAATTAAGCAATTAAAGGCAAGAGTTAAAATTTATTATATCCTACTAAAAATGTATAGTGGCAAGCAAGTAGGGATCGGACATAGGAAGCAATGGAGTAGAGCAGACACAAATGAAGAATCAAAGCACAAGTTATCACTCAACTACTTAACCAACAATGATTTTTATGGGTCTCTTTGATTTTTATTTTTTTATTATTTTATTTTTTTGAATTTTGATTATGAATATTTTAATTTTATATTTTCTTTTTAGATTTCTATATTTTTATAATATCTTTTACTTTTAAAATATATAGTAAATCTATGTATAGAGTATATGTACAATATAAGCTATGGTATATATAAATAATAATAATAGAAAAAATAAAGAAAGTAAAATATTTTTGGTTTTTTAAAATTTTTTTACTATTTTTCTGATTTTTCAGAAAATTTGCCAATATATATATAAAGTCAAATAAATCCTAAATAAGGGATAAATTAATAGTCTAAATTGAATTGGAATTTAAAAATATCAAATTAAGTCCAAATTTTCTCAAATCAATTTTAATAAAAAGATAATAATATAAATAATATTATAAATAGGAAAAACTATTTTTTTGGAATTTTTGTATATTTTATAAATGTTTATAAGAGTTGTTAGGGTTTTTCTATTTTTAAGAGTTTTCTTTTGCCATTTTTAGGTATTTTTGGTTTAGAGTTGTAAAATAATTAAATAAATGAGAAATTTTTTTAAAAGAAATTTTCAAGACTTTTTGTATTTTTTATGGATTTTATACTGTAGATAGGGACAAAATAGGGTATTTTTGATTTTGTATAAAATAATAAAGATTCCTAAATTGCAAAAATAAAAATATAGCGTGGAAGCACAATGCAACAGGAATCTAAGCCTATTTTTGTGGATTTTTTGAGTAATGTAGCTATATTAAATAAATAGAGATAACACAAAGAATACAATATTAACAGGGGGTATTTTTGTAAATAAATTACAGTAATGGGGCTACACTGCAATTTCATCAAAAATATACAACTATATATTCAAAATTTCCATATAAACACTAAATACTAAACCTACGAGGGTTTCGTTGAAAATATCACAGAGTTTGTCGGTTGACTAAGCAAAGGACTAAAGTGGAAATAAAATAAGCTCGATGTCCTTTTAGCAAATATTACAAAAATTAATGAACGTTTGAGGAATGATTATATACTAATCTTTAAATACAAAAAGTGACTGGGTTGAAGGCGCAAAATACCAAAGTTAAGCGTGCGGGCCAACGACTGGATCTTGTTCACTTGCCACGCATTGCTTCCAGGTGCGGCGATGGCGGTTCAGCGATGGATGGTCCAGATTAGAACATTTAAGGTGATCTGATGGCTTTGTTTCGCTGCATCCAACAACTGTTGTGTGACCAGGAGCTGACCCACGATTGGATGATGTAGAGGAGCTGTGGAAGACCAGCGGAAGAACGTCGCCTTGGCGAGGTTCGATCCGACCTCCTTCCCTCGTTCGTCGTCTCCAGGAGCTTGGGAGTGGATAAAACACTCCTGGGGTTCTTTCGCACATGCTGATGGTTACAAAATGGGTAGTGGATCTCCGGTCTAGTCAGATGGAGGAGCGGCACCTGGGGGTACTCTGGAGCTTCGACGAGGCCCAAAAGGGCTCCTTTTTTGTATTTTCCTGCATGAGATAGCTAGGGGAACTAGAAATGAAGCTGCTGGGAGGTTCAGGGAGCCAAGGGAGCGAAGGTGGCGCGGATGGGCTCCTCCGGCGAGCGACGGAGGAAGAGGAGCGGGCAACTTTTTCTGTGCAAGAACAATGGGAATGGAGGTACGATGGATGATCAGAAGGCGGAGGGGAAGCGAGTTGGGGTGTTAATCATGATGGATTGGTTCTTGGGTAGTCGGAATGCGATGGCGGAGCGAGAGTTCTAGCGAGGGTGAAATGCGCAAAATAGGGCGAAATACACAGATTGAATCGCAACATACGCTAATCCTAGACTAATGCTAACCTAAGGATTACCAGAAAGGGAGAGAGATAGGAGCTTACCAGTGCAACGCGCTCCAGACAGAGCTGCAGCGGAGCACAGTGGTGAGTAACAGATCAGACCTCAATTCGACGCAGATCTCCATGCCAAGAGCTTAGACCAACTCTTGCTGTCACCAGGACTGTGATTCAAGGCTCGGATCTAGGGTTAGGAGGCAGAAGAGGGATCAAGGGGAGAAGCTGGGATGGAGGTCTGATTTTTTGCAGATGGTGGCGAAGGGTCAAAGAGCGAGGCGTGCCAGACACAGCAGTGATCCACTCGTCGAGGAATCACCTGTGCGTGAATCACCAACGAACGAGGCACAGAAGTGCAGAAGAGATTACCCAAGTCGATGCTCGGATCAACTTGGAAAAAAGTGAGAAGAAGGGTCAAACTGCAGGTCTGAAACCCCTACGACCTCGATCAGAGAGTTGACTGAGGTCAATTGGGGGCGAAAGCTGGTTTGTCCACGTGGACCAACCAGAAAATCAGACCAGAAAGTGATTTAGAAATTCAATATAAAATAATAAATGATTTTATTAATTTCAAGTTATTAAATAAGAAATGTTTATTATTTTCTAAAGTATTTTATTATTTCTATTTATTTTTTCGAGATTATTAATTATAAGTTACTTTTTAAGGTTATAATATAAGTATATTTATCTATGTTTTGAGTCTTTCATTTTTGTTTTGTATATTTAATATTATTGTCTTATAACATTATAACTTTTTTAGATACTTAAATATATTTTATTATATTTTTCTTATATGTTGTATACACTTAATTAAATAGGTACATTTATTATATAGTAATAGATATATGTCTTTCATCTATGTATTTTATATACATATTTTATTTTAATGTTTTATTTAGTGTTTTATTCATGTTTAAATATGTGTATATATTATAAATAATATTTACAAAATTATAGAAATATAAAATTGCAAAAATAATAAAGAATGAATAAAATGAATATTTTAATTGGGTACATTATACAATAGGGGTCTAAAACCTAACTTTCACACCTTAATTACAAAAAATATGAAACCACCTTTAATAAATAGCTTATTAAAAGTTATATAGAATTTAAGTGATTTTAATATATTTTGAGTTTTTATTTGAGAGATATGGGTCTGGGAAGTCAGGATTTTGGAATCTTTTTCTGAGTATATCTTTTACTCTGTATATTATTTTTGTATGACATCAATTTTGTATTTTTCTACATTTCATTATCTATAACTTTCATGAAAGTTTATTTATTTGAGGTATAAAAGGTAGAAATAAAAATAGGTCCCAAAAATGAATAAAAAATGAATAAATACATGGGAATTTTTATTGTATTTTGGCCCTTATCTCCGCCTACTTTATTCCTTGTCGACCTAGTCATCAAGATGACTAGGTCTCGGGGTTTAGGATCATAAAATATCTTCGATATTTTATTCTTTTTCTTTTCTTTTCTATATTCTATAATTTTGGCATTAAAAACAATATTTTCTACACACTTTACACAACAATGCATGAATGTTAATTTATGCAATTTAGAGGTATTTACATGCATTTACTAGGGTTTTAAGGCCAAAATAATAGAATTAAGGTGATGAAATGGAGATTCATCACCTTTGTGTAGACACGTGGCTGACCCCTCAATGCAGGAGGGGCATCGTTTCGATTGGATTCAAGGGACATGATTAGACATGGGCCCCGGTTTTTGAATTGACGGTGTTGGCACCTCTGGAAGAACTCAGATGAACTCGTTGCAGGGCTCGCTTCGTCCACTTATTCTGGGAATCTTTGGCGACCTTTCGCCTCGCTGACGGGGTCAAAAGCTTGCCGGTGTCCTCATGCTTCAATAGGTACCCTTCGAGTGCTTCTAGATCCCAGTGATATGGATCTGGAGCTTTGGCTTCTTCGCGTGCCTTGGAGGTATGTCAGGCATCGATTCTTGTTTCCAAGGGGTCTTCAATGGTCCAGGACCAACTCAAAAGAGTCTAAGGTTTTGGGTACGTCACCCCTACCTGTTATGAAGCTAAGGGAATGCGTGGATGAGTGGAATGGTATAGGTTCCGACGAATGGAGGAAGAGGAACACTAATCCTCTGATCTTTGCAAGATCGGTGATGCCCTTAGATCTGGGTACCCATTTGCATGGCATTTATAGCATTATATTCATTAAAAAGATTGCATTATGGTACTGTTGAACACGAAAATGGGGAGGTCGTGTTGAATCACAAGGCTAATCAACAGTCGTTGAGTTGACCTCACACGAAATCCAGAATTCAAACAACAATTAACCCACAACAGAGATCAAACAATGAAAAGCTGTGCGGAGTTAAAATTTATTATAACTCTACAAAATATGTGTATAGTGCACGTATTGTAGAGGTCGAACACATGGAGCAAGCAGGTTGATCGGGGCAAAATTGCTCAAAAATGTGAATGTGAAGTATCTCTCTATATAAATGTTATTTTTTATGGGTTGTATTTTTTAATTTTTTATTTTATTTTTATTTTTTATATTTTGATTTTTGACTTTCTAATTTTATAATTTTCTTTTTATATTTTATATTTTCTTATATTTTCATTTGCTATAAAATAAGATATATATATACACAATAAGGGAAGGAGAGAGATAATGTATTTATAAAAATAGTTAAAAATAAGAAAAATTCAGTAAATAAAATATTTTTGTGCTTTTTATATTTTTCTAATGTTTTTGTGATTATTATATATTTTTGCTATTTTTTGGTATTTTTAAAGTCTAAAATACTCAAAATAGGGAATAAAATAATTGCCCGAAATTAAATGGAGATGAAAAATACCAAATAGATATAGAAATTCTCCAAATTAATTTTAATATAAATATAATAAAATAGAGAAAATTAGGAAATAAAAATGATATTTTTAGGGTTTTTATGGGTTTTTTATATTTTTAAAGGTTTTAGGGGTTTTGCAATTTTTATGGGTTTCTTTTGTATTTTTTAGTGATTTTTGATCTGAAGGTAAAAGATGTAAAAACACACAAAATATATTTTTTGGGAATTTTTCAAGAAGTTTTTATAATTTTTATGTTTTTTAATACAAACAGGGATGAAAATGCATGTTTTTGATTTTTTATAAATATTAAAATGTAGCAAAAATGTGAAATAAAAATAAGTCGCCACAATGCAACAAGCAAATATGATATTTTTTTGGCATTTTTAGGGTTTTAGAGATGCATGAAATAAATACAAACAACAAAGAGAAAATTCAACCCTAATAGGGGTATTTTTATAATTATGCGAAATTCCAGGGGCTAAGTTATAAATTTTCCTAGAAAATATAATACAATAAAAATATTTATGGACCAAATATAAATTATCAAAAACCCTGGGGTATGCATGTAAAATTCCCATAGTCGTACATGGCAATCACGTGTCTGGCAGGGACCGTTCTGTAATTTTTAAAATCCTGGGGGGATAACTCATAACTTTTTCAAAAAGATAATACTTAATTTAAAAGTTTTGGGACATAACAAAAATAATAAAAATAGCGAGGGTTGATGAATACTCATTCATCACTCTTTATTCTTATATTTTAGCTACAAAAACCTTTGCAAATGTATGTATATAGTTGTAAATATCAATAATTACCAAAAGCATGCATTGTGTAAAAACCTATAATTAGCATGTTTTTGTGTAAAAATAAAAGAATAAAGATTAAAAAGAAAAAGAGGGAAATATTTAGAATAAATATTGAGCAACCTAACCCAAGGGAGGGCTCAGCATGGGCCTGACCGCATAAAAGCCAAAGTAGAGGGAGATATGGGCTCATGTGTGTAAATATTTATGTAAATAAAATAAAATATTTTCCTCCCAAAAATATATTAAAATAGGTTTGTAAATATTTGTAAATATTTATAAATATAAAATCAAGATAAAAATATAAAAATTAAAAAGAAAACAAAAACATCACTCATGTATATAGTCACCATGTATATAAACCATCCATCTTATATTTATTTAGCCTTATAAGTAAATAAAATTAATTTCTAAAATTCTTGTAAATATTCTATATGATATAGTGTAAATAAATAAAATAAATTAAAACAAAAACAAAATAAAAAGAACAAAATTAAAAATCAAAAATACTTTGTAAATATACCATATATATATGTACATACCTATTTATTTCACCTATGTATATAAATAATAAAAATAAAATAAAAATATCCTTTTATTCCTAATTTTATGATATAAATAAATAAAATATAAAATGGGAATAAAATTGTATAAAAATAACAAATTAAAAATCAAAATTAAAAACCCTATAGTGTATATATACCTATATATAGCTACATAGTGTAAATACCTATTTTTATTTTGAAAAATAAATTAAAAATCACAAAAAAATAGAAAAAAATAAAATACATATTTTTCATGTTTTAAGTTTTTATTAATTCGGGCATTTACTATTTTAAAATAAATTAACAAATAAATGGACCTTGGCGGCTTCTGATTGGTCCACAGGGGTTTGTTGACCCCGGTCAACTTCCCCCGCGGACCCTCTTCCCCTCGGATCTGGGTGACCGACCCGAATTCTCGACTTATTACCCGCTCGATCCGGCATCCATTTCACTTAACCCCGGACTCCGATTGATCGTTGAACATCCAGGACCTTCGCCCGGGGTGGATCTTAGGGATCCGAGGCACGAGTGACTTTCCCGATCCCTTCCTTCTCGGATCCCTGAGCATATAAAGCCTCAGCTCCGGCGAGCATTTCACGCATCTTTGGATCTCCTGCTCGCCGCCAAGGAGCTCCTCCGGAGTGCCTGAGTGACAGCCGAGTTCTCTGGAGTGGAAGCGAGGCACGAGTACCTAGGAGACCACTGATCCGGTGGTTAGCTCCGTCGTGCGCCGCTGCGAGCGCGCCCAGCCTCGGGGAGACGACGCCCCCTTGCAGGCAATGACCCAGGAGCTTCTTGAGCTCTAGCCCAGTCGACAACACCCGCCAGGTATTCTTCTTAGCCCGTAGATTAGCATAGTTTAGGATTTTTCAGTTGCTGGTAGTGTAGCTCCGCCGCCTCCACCCTCCGTCTCCGGCCACCCATTCAACCATCCGACACCGCCACCACGTCCACCAGACCCCTCTCCACCTTCTCCGACCTCTCATTCCCCCTGGCTCGCCCCGGAGCAGGGATACCGGTTCTCCCCCTGCCGCTCGTCGGAGAGCCCTCATACCGCCTCATCCTTCACCTTCCGCTCGCTCTGACGGGTCGAGGCAGTTTGCCCTCGACCCCGTGTTTTGCTTGTGCAGGTTAGATCGTCGTAAGGACTTCATCTGGAGGTCCAAGGCTTGAGCACAACAGCTCCAGGTCTTTATCACCGCCGGAGCTCTCCAGGGCTCCCCGCCATCATCGAAGCATTCCAGCAGACACGGAAGGCTCCCACGAGTCTTCTCAGCCTTCCAGCAGCCGACGAGGAGCCCCCACGCTCGAGGTTCGGGCCGGCGAAGTTCGCCGGCCGATAGTTCTTCCAGGCCCTCCTCGCGTCGTTAGATCGTCCTCCCGCTCCAGTTCGCATCCAGGCCGTTCATCCAGGAGCTTATTCATCATCAGATCTGTAGGAGGATCGATCTGGACCATACCATCGGAGGAAGAGGCACCAGCAAGTATCCACCGTCAGATCCCCATGTGTCATCTTCTCCTCCGTTAATCCAGACGAAGGATTCAGCCACTGCCTTCCACCGTCAGATCTGATACGTGGCGGATCCTCAACCGTCCGATCTGAGCAGGGCTTCCTCAAAGAGGCGTCAGCGACTCACGACCGTCCGATCACGCACGTGGCGCCATCTCAGCCCTCGGATCTTAAATAAGGGGTAAATATCACTTAGGCCCCCTCTTGTTTTGTCTTTACTATTGAGTCCTGTAAATATTTTAGGTAGTTTATTTTAGTTTGGTACATTTGCATTTTGGATCTTATAGTTTCTGGTATTTGCATTTATGCCCCTGTCTACGTGGACCACGTGCATCGTCACGTGATTTCTTAGGTGTATTTGCATTGACGCCCTTGTATTTCTGGATGTTACTTAATGAATGAATATTTTTAGAAAATTGCATTTATACCCCTGTGCGTAAAGTAATTGTGCATGTGCGCTTTTTATTGGGTTAATTGTAGACTAGCCCTCGGACTTTTGGTACCTGTTACCAAATAGTCCAAGGACTTAGTTTTTATTACATTTGGGTCCCTGAGTGCCTCAGGCACGCGCCACGCGCGTGTTTACCTGGGTATTTTGCACCGGACCCCCCAGGACTCTTGGCATTTGCGTTTAGGTCCCTGTGTACTGTGCCCTTGTGTTTAATTTTAATAAAATAGCAAATCAACTCCAAATTTGATGAAAATTGGACACATGGCTCCTGCCATGATGTAAAATTTTCTATAAATTTTGGAGACATTTTAGACACTGTTTGATATTTTTAAAAATTCAAAAACATCTGTTTTTGTTACTTTTTAACTTTAAAAATCACAAAAAATATTAAATCTTATCTTAAAATTACAAAAAAACTATTTACTGTTTGTTTTGTTGTGCTTGATTTTCTAGCCAATTTTGGCTATTTTTCATTACCTAAAACACCTAAAAATTGAAAACACTTAAAATCTTGTAAAAATTCTATTAAATAAACTAAAAACCCAAAAATAATAATTTAGATGCTCAAATTTTCCTTGTTTTCTTCTCTATACAGGAAGAATACCTTCAGGCTTATTGGGGACTCTTAGATATTTTATCTAAGTCCCTTAAGCTCGGCTGGACAGTACCTACAGTTTCTGACCTTGTTTTATTTTTAGAAAATTAAATAAACATTATAAAAATCCCAAAAATTCACTAAAAATAGTAAAAATTATAAAACACACAAAAATATTTTTATTTGAATTTTTGGTTGACTTTTAGTGCATTTAATAAATAGTTGAATTGTCTTGTTCGGTTGTTTTTCTTATTTTCTTTATACATTAAAAATCTAAAAAATATAAAAAGACTTAAAAACCACCAAAAATACCTTTTTATTTCCTTTTATTTTCTTTTTGACTACTTCGTAGGTCGCGAGGCCAATTCGTGCTCCTTGTGTTCGACCCTGGTCGCTATACCAGGTTAAACTAATAGCAAGACCGCTATCTTGTTTCGATTTGATTTTATCTTTATTGGTGGTCTATTTTTCTTGATTGACACAACCGAGTGATTGAGGTCGCGACGACCATTTAGTACCTTTACCTTAGTCGCTCCATCTTCGTGTTCATCAAGGGCCCCTATGCAAAATACCCCCACCCCACGTGCGCAAGTCACGTGAGGTGACGTGGCCGAGGACCCATTTACAAATCAGGAAAGTGTAGGGGGTTTTCACAAATATTACAAAATAAAAAGAACGATAGAGGAAAGTTTTAGGATTTAATTTTAAATACAAAATAGGCGAGGGTATGACGTAAAATTACCCAATGCTGGTAGATCCAACGACTGATGCGCGCTTGACTCGATACGTGGCACGCCCACATGAGACGATACCGGTTCGACACTGACAGACATGATCAGATCAAGCGATGCGATCAACAGCTGAGGGTGTGGCGGATCCGACGGTTGTTGTGCTCCAGGAAGAACCGACCCTTGATCGAACGACAGAGAGGAGCACCAGACGAACGGGGAAGAACCGCCGGCAAGGCGACTTTTCCCAGTCGAGATCTTCCTCCTCCGGCCTTCTATGAAGCTCCAAAATGGCCTGAAGGCTTCCTGGGCTGTCCCTCTAGCGGCTGGAGGCTCAAAAGTGGATGACGGCCACCGAAGGTGGCTAGGGAAGGTGGAGGAGCAGAGATGCTCCACGTATCTCCAACGGAGGTCCAAATGCGCTCCAGGGGTTCGTTCTGCTCCAGAGACCTGCACAAAACTGGTTAAACCATCGAGGGAAAAATGCCTCGACGGTTGGCGGAGCAAATGGACATGGTGAAGGCAAAATGGAGGCTCGCTGGAGCAAGCTTCGACGAGGTGGTGGAGATGGTGATCAGTGGGGTTTCTATCGAAAAGGAGGGTAGAGCTAGGTTCTTAAAGCTAGAGCGAATCTAAAAATGCAAAATATGAATAAAATGTAGACCTCGATGGCTGTAAAAGCCGGAGATGAGACCTCAACGACAGACTCATCAGAGGTGGTGTAACCGGCCCTCAAGCCCTCGCCGACACGCCTAACTTGGCCGGAGAAGAAGCTGCCACCTTCTTCGGTCCATGGCGCAAGAAAAGGGTGCCAAACGAGGTTAAAATGGGGTTCAAGTTTGAAATGGGGATTCTGGTGGTTTTTGAAGAAGTGTTGACGAGGCTCCAAAGATCGAAGCATAGAAGGCGGCTCAACGATCCAATGCCCAAGAAAAGACCTAGACGTGAATCATGGATATGCGGGCATGAAAAGTCATGAAGGAACAATCGTGAACTGGTGCAAGGACCGGCCTCGAAAAATCCATGAAGTGGAGCAAAAATGAGGCTCTGACATACAGCAGACCTCGGTCAGAGAGTTGACCGAGGTCAACCAAAGAATCAATCTGGTTGGTCCACGTGGACCAACCAGAAAATTCCTGGCAAATAATGATTGTAAATTCAATTTAAAATAATAAATAATTTTATTAATTTTAGGTTATAAAATGAAAATTATTTCTTATTTTCTGAAGTATTTTATAATGATTTTTATTCTTTTTTTCGAGGTCTGGAATTACAAGTTACCTTTTATAGGTTATATACATGAATATTCATCTATATATTTTATTGTTTTATTTTTATTTTCTATATTTAATTTTATTATTTTGGTTTACTATTTTCTATATTTGTAACTTATTTTTATGAACTTAAATATATTTTTATTTTATTTTTATGATGTATTTTATACAATTAAATAAATAGAAGTATATTCTTTATAGGTATATTTATAGGTATTATACCTATGTATTGTATACAAGTAATTTATTTTTGTGTTTTCTTTATGTTTTATTCCTGTTTTAATATACACATATATTATAAATAATATTTGCAAAATTATAAAAATATAAAATTATAAAAATAACTCCGAAACTCAACTTTGCAAAATTATAAAAATATAAATGAATATTTTAATCAGTACAACTATACAATAGGGGTCCAAAACTCAACTTTCAAACCATAACTCCGAAAAAAAATGAAACCACCTTTATTAAATAGCTTATTAAAAGTTATATGCAATTAAAGTGATTTGATAGATTTTGAGTTTTTATTTGAGAGATACAGGTCTGAGAAGTTGGGATTTTGGAATCTTATTCAGGTCTTAACTTTTTATCTGCATATTATTTTTACATGAAATCAATTTTGTATTTTCAATAGTTAATTATCTACAACTTTCATGTACAAAGTTTCTTTATTTGAAGTATAAAAAGTGGAACCAAAAATAGGTCCCAAAAATGAATAAAGAATGAATAAAATAAAAGGAATTTTTATTAAAATCTGGCCCTTATCTCCCCCTACTTTATTCCTTATCAACCTAGTCATCGAGATGCCTAGGTCTCAGGATTTCAGGTCATAAAATATTTTCAATATTTTATTCTTTTTCTTTTCTTTTCTTTATTTTGTAATTTTAGCATTAAAAACAGTATTTTATACAGTATTTACACACTAATGCATGGATGATAAAATGCCTAAATTAAGGGTATTTACACGCATTTACTAGGGTTTTTAAGGCCAAAATGATAGAATAAAGATGGTGAAACGTAGATTCATAATCCTCCTATACTTGCCTTTGCTAGTCCCTAGCAAACACTTATGCAATAAGTGCAGAAAAAGAAAAACAAAGAAAAGAAAAAGAAGAAAGATGGAAGTTTAGTGTGGTCGGAACGTTAATGGGAATCGGATTTGAAATCCAACAACTTTCGAGAATCCCAAAACTCTGCCCAAGTCTCCTCAATAGCCATGTCAGAAATATTTCAACTCATACGCAAACCCTTACGACTATGAATCTGACTCGTACAGTGTAAGTGATTGTGGCTCTCCCCAACTAGAATAACAAAGAGACTGACTTCTCCAGTACGACAACCCAATGATTCCCCAATCCAGTAACTCCTTCCTCGAGGAGTGAAGTACTCCCTTCTAAGTTCAAGTGACAACCAACTCAAGAGGAGGGGGTGAAGAGAAGAATGGACGGTAGCCAGTGTATCTACCTATACTAGGATGCAGGACCAGTGTAATCAAGTCATCCAGCTGCAGGCTCACATGATTTGACTATGATGCTTAAGCTTGCTTATTTTCTATACAACATATGTACACTCCGGCAGGCATTTTATTTTTTGTACAGGCCTGTATACTTTTTTGGAGTTTTTTTCTTTTTTTTAAATACTATTTACATCAATAAGGAGTTTTTCCTCTTGAGCCAGTAGACTATCCCTCTTTTGAAGCTTTATTGCAACCCACACTCTCCTGTCTTTAGAAATCCTCATCACTGGATGGGTTGGGGTGCACTTCCCTCCCTAGGGGAGGACAAATATTTCCACTTGTGTACGTCTCATACAGGAAAATCCAACTCCCTCACCACTCCAACTGAGTTGAGCCATGTGGATGGTGCAGGTGTCCAAGTTAGGTCATTATCAACAACAGTCGTGTGTGTGCTCCGAAATACTCTACTTAGGCAGTCAAGAATCCATTGAACCAAGTCTCGTGATCCTCAAATAATTAAGTCAACTAGACATGAAGTACCTCAATTCCATCTCCTATAAGGTTCCTGTTATTTAGGTAGATTTAAGGTCCAACCAAGCTCCAATCTCCGGATTTTACTTAGACTTGTTCAACTATCAAACTCAATCCGAAAAATGCTCATGCTATGCAAATGCTATGCAGAGAGTGCAGAAAATATTTTTGTGATGCAATTTTCAAAGATTTTGAACTTTTTATGGATTTTTAAAAAAGATGATGCATATGCATTTTTTGTATTTTTAATTTTGCAAATGTTTTTGTGAATTTTGATTTTGCAAATATTTTTGGGATTTTTGAAAACAAAAGATTTTGGTCAAAAACCAGGTACAAATATTTACACGGGGGAGCTTCTTATATTTACAAGAATTAAATTTTAAGAATTTACAAGGGGTAAGTGGTCTATTTTATAAATATATATAATGAATTTTGGTAAGATGTATATATTCCTCAAACTTATTTGAAAAAGGTTTTTAAATAATTTTGAAAACTATAGTCCAAAATAATTTTTACAAACAATTTTTACAAACATGTACACACATTTGAAAATCAGTGCAAATTTTTTTCAAATAGTATAGATAGATTTTCCAAATATTATTGCAACCATTTTCAAAACATTTGCAAATCATTTATCAAACATTTTATTTCACACAAAAAAAATAATTTTTTTCAAAACAAAATATTTTACAAAGGTTGAAAGTATTGAACAAAATATTTTCCAAATAGTTTTCAAAATATTTTTCAAATGGATTTTCAAACTATTTTTCAAACATTTTGCAAAAAATCATTTTCTTCTGATTTATTAATCAATAAATACAAAAAATTTGAGGAATAATAACTTCTTTTTATTAAGTGATTTTAATGAATTTAATTAGTGTTATTAGCCATAATTAATACAAATATGAAAGTACGAGTTATGGCTAAAGTATATACGCAGTATATACGACCCCCCTACACTTAGCTTGAGTTATGTCCTCATAGATCAGAGAGAAAAAGAGAAGACATAACTCGTACTGAGTATAGAAAAGTCTCAAAAATCGAACGAAGAAATGAATGAATCAATGAGAATTTGTCCGTCCCCTCTATACTTAGGATCAAATAATCCTAAGTATAACAGACTGTACACAAAGCAGGGAGGGTCATGGGTGGGAATGAACAGATCGTACTCAGACTGTCTCCCCCTATACTTAGGGTAAGATATCCCTAAGTATAGAAAAGATGAGGAGACAATGGAGAGGATCGCAGAATGAAAGACCTCGGGGTGCACACCCCCTATACTTAGGACAAAGTACGTCCGAAGTATAGAAGACTGACACAAAGGGGTGACACCTTTTTGGTAGAAAAAGAAAATAGAAAAGGAAAAGAAGAAAAAGCAGAAAAGAGATGAAGATGGAAGAAGAGATCAGAGGACGTACACACCACTCCGCATGTACTTAGGGTAAAAGAAGCCCTAAGTATCGGCAACAACAAGAGTAATGAATCAAAATGAAGAAGAACACTCGGCTCGTCCAACCCCCTATACTTAGGACAAAGTACGTCCTGAGCAAGGTAAACATGAGAATGGGTGGATGAGCAAAATGGGAGAGGGACAGAGATAAACAAAAGCGGATGTACAATAGATATGGATGTACACATGATTAACAAGGTAGAAATCTAACCTTCTTGCGGGACCGCTGAGGGATGGCTCTGGTATGGTGCAGGTTGACATCGGGGTCTACAGATGACGGAAGCTTATCAGGGTCGATATGGTGTATATCCTCGGTGGTCCTAAGGAGTGAAGGCCCAGACTGGTCAGTGGAAGAAGTACGACCAGGTCCGGCCTTGGGAGTCTCGCTGATATCGAAGTTGAATGGGACGAACTCATCGTCATCGGAAGAAGTGCAATCAGTGTCGTCCTGTGAGGTCTCGTCCAGGTCAAAAACAAAAGGAACGAACTCATTAGTGGAAGTAGTTGAACTATGTTCGTCCTCTACAATCTCAACCAAATCTTCTTTCTCATCAAAAGGCCCACATTCCCGGATAAAAGCAATCAAATCAAATTCGACCTTTGTCTCATCTGAATCTAAGTGAACAGGAATAGACTCATAAGTGAAAGTAGTCGAATCATGTCCGTCCTGTCTAGTCTCTAAATTTGCCCTCCATTCAATGGTATCGATCGTGTAAATCCCGCAGATGTCATCAACACAACGCCAAGTCCCAGAAGAAGGAACTCCAAGGTCCATGCTTTCCGAGTCTTCCTCCATGGGGAGGAATTCTCAGGTCTTAGTGGAATACAATAAGAAGAAAAATTCTTTGATGGTCTCATCAAGGTCATGGTCCTCGGGGTCAGCCAGAATAGGTATAGTCACATCAGGTGCAGGTCTCTGGTCAACTGTGGGTGCGGTGATCAACACTTCGCTCTCGTCAACAGGACGAAAGCGAATCTCTCCTGATACATAGTCAATAACGACCCTCGCAGAGGCGAGGAATGGTCGTCCCAGGATGATTGGAGAATGCTCCCCAATGGAGGTCTACGTGGGCAACACGACAAAGTCAACATGATAGCTCGTGCCCTGAATTGAAATGATGGCATTTTCAAGGATACCCTTTGGCCTCTTGATAGATCCATCAGCAAACTGAATGATCATCCTGGTTTTCTTGAGAGGCCCTAAGTGAAGAGAATGTACCAGCGAGAAGGGTATAATGCTAATCGAAGCACCGCCGTCGAGGAGAGTGTGATCACAAGTGAAGTCAGAGATGGTGCATCTAATGAAAGGTGTGGCAGTGTTCTTTTTCCTAGGAATGGGATGGTGTGTGATAGCATGGGCAGTGGTCATGGTCAAAATATGATGCTCAGATCTGCTCCTCTGCTTTCTCTTCTTGGGAAGAGGAGCAGATAAATCGGTCATGGCCTGCTGAAGTGGGGTACAGATGATCTCATGTATGGTGGCCACCACTTCAGGTTCAGTCAACATTTTTTTGAATTTTTAGACCTCCTCCATACAAGGGAAGGAAGTCGGAATCATCATCTACACGAGGAATGCCAAGAGCAGTCTGTACAGCAACATCCAAAGGTGGGACAGGTTGTGTGGTCAAGGGCTCGGGCAAGTGGACCCTATCCTCACAGTCTGAATCAACCAAAGGTCTCCCAAAATATTTTTGTGTTTTTAAATTTTTATCATTTTTTGTATTTTGGACGATTACAAGCTCTCATGGAAATCCTCAATCAATTCCAAATCATCAGATCGTGAAGCATCGATATGGATCTTATTTAGGCAGGTGAGGTCGTAAATCCTCGAATTCATTTGCTCCATGAACTGGGACAAGGTCTCAAGTGTGGAAATCATGAGAGGCGACTCCAACAGATTAGTCTCTGATGAATACTCATTCATCACTCTTTATTCTTATATTTTAGCTACAAAAACCTTTGCAAATACATGTAGATATGTGTAAATAGGAATAATTACCAAAAGCATGCATTGTGTAAAAACCTATAATTAGCATGTTTTTGTGCAAAAATAAAAGAATAAAGATCAAAAAGAAAAAGAGGGAAATATTTAGAATAAATATTGAGCAACCTAACCCAAGGGAGGGCTCAGCATGGGCCTGACCGCATAAAAGCCAAAGTAGAGGGAGATAGGGGCTCATGTGTGTAAATACCTATGTAAATAAATAAAAGTATTTTCCTCAACAAAAAGAGCTTAAATTATGCTTGTAAATACTTGTACATATTTATAAATATAAAATCAAGAGAAAAATTTAAAAATAAAAAAGAAAGCAAAAACATTTCTTGTATAGTCACTTTGTACATAGACTCACATACATATTTATTTAGCCATGTAAATATTTAAAATTAACTTTTATAATTTTTGTAAATATTTTATGTTATGTATTGTAAATAAATAAAATAAAAACAATTAAAACAAAAGCAAAATAAAAATAACAAAATTAAAAATACAAAAATACATTATACATATACCATGTACATAGATGTACATATATATTTATTTTACTTATGTACATAAATAATAAAAATAAAATAAAAATACCTTTTTATTCCTTGTTTTATACTATAAATAAATAAAATATAAAATAGGAATAAAATTGCATAAAAATAATAATAAAAAATCAAAAAAATAAAAAACCCTAATAGTGTACATATACCTATATATTACATACTATGTATATACCTTATTTTTATTTCCAAAAAAATTAATTAAAAATCACTAAAAAATAGAAAAAACTAAAATAAAAATATTTTGTGTTTTGAGTTTTTGCAAATTCGGCCCCTAGCTACCCTTATTTTTCACTTCAAGATCCAGCCACGTGGCCGATTTCCATTGGGTCCTGGGGATGTTGACCGCCCGGTCAACTACCCCCCCCAGGACCACCTTCTGCGGATGTAAGCGCCCGACCCGATTTCTCAGAATTTTACCCGCTTGATCCGACACCCATTTCCCTAAACCCCGGATCCGAATCCTTAACCTCTCATCCGACATCCTCGCCGGAGCCGCATCCTCGGGATCCGCGCGCTCCAGAGCTTGCCTGGACCTATCTTTCTCGGACCCCTAGACGTATATAGCTGCAGCTCCGCCACTCGATTGCTCCATCTTTGGTCCCTTGTCTCCACCCCCAGTGAGCTCCAGAGCGCCCGCAAGAGTGACAGCTTGCGTCCCGACCTGTCGAAGCGAGGAGAGGGAGCTTGGCCATCGATCCGGCAAGCCCAGCCGCCGCAGCTCCGCCACCCGCGTGAGCTCCGAGCCTCGGAGCGAGAAGATCCTTGAGGCGACGACCAGGAGCATCAGCAGCTCCTCCCCAGTCTCTCCGACCACCCAGGTAACCCCTTAGGCTTCCCGTTTCCTTTAATTTCCATTTATGCCCAAATCGCGCCGCCGCCGCATATCTTTGATTCCGACCATCCCTTCATTCCGCTCGATCATTGGAACCGACCATCGCCTTCGCCATCTCCCCGCGCACCTTCTTCACCCCTCCATCCAACCCAGCTCGCACAGGAGCTGGGAGTCGAGCTCTTCCGTCCACCACCTTCGCCGGAGCTCGCCGCTTCGACCCACCGTTCACCCCCATTTCGCCTAACCGGGTCGAGGCAGTTTGCCCTCGACCCGCGAGTCTCCTGAGCTATTTTGCAGGTCCTACCGAGCCTATCAGAGGGCTTCGGTCATTCAGGCCAGGAGGCCCAGCTCCGCCGACCTCGCCCGAGCTCCTCGGAGCTCGGCTCGATCATCGGAGCATCGCAGCAGACGCAGGAGCACTCCAGCTTTCTTCTCCGACCATCAGAGTGCTCCAAGGAGGAGCATAGCGCACACCCGAGCCCGGCGAGTCTCGCCGGGCTCCTGTTCTTCCAGCATCCTCCATCGCCGTCGGATCAGCCTCCTGCTCCAGGCGTCATCCGGACCGTTCGTTCCTGGAGCCCCCTTTGACGTCAAATCTGAGGAGTCTGATCCCAGCTGTTAGATCGACACGTGGCTCGGCCGTTACCGTTGGATCAGCCCGAGGACCCCAGTGCTGGAGTGCCACCTGCCCTCGACCGCTCGATCAGCCACGTGGCAGCCATCCAGCCCTTCCGCATAATAAAGGGTAATTTACCCTTAGGCCCTGTCTTTATTTTTATTTAGTTTTAATCCTGTAAATATTAAAGTCAGTTGTTTAGTTTTAGGGCTATTTGCATAGTGGACCCTGTGCTTTATTTTATTTGCATTTATACCCCTGCCAGTTGTGGACACGTGCATCGACACGTGATATTTTGGTATATTTGCAGTAGAGACCCCTATAGTTCTGGATGTTATTGAATGAATGAAAACTTTTATCTATTTACATTTATACCCCTGTGCGTGGTTTATTTGAGCATGTGCGATATATTTTGGGTGTTTTACAGATAGGCCCCTGGACTTTTGGTACCTGTTACCAATAAGTCCTCGGGACTTATTTTTGTTACATTTGGGTCCCTGAGTGCCCCAGGCACACGCGTGGCGCGTGTTTTGCTGGGTATTTTGCACCAGACCCCCCAGAACTTTGGGTATTTGCACTTTGGTCCCTATGCACAGTACCCTCTCTTTATTTTTGATTAAAATAGCAAAACACCTCCAAATCCAACGAAAATTGGATACATGGCTCCTGCCATGGTGTAAAATTTTTGTGGATTTTTGAGGACATTTTTGATTTTATTTGTTATTTTTAAAAATTCAAAAACCTTCATTTTCTTCACTGTCTAGCTTTAAAAATCACAAAAAAATATTAAATAGAGTCTAAAAATTACAAAAAAAATTGTCTGTTGTGTGTTTTGTAGTGTTTGATTTTCTAGCCAATTTTGGCTATTTTTCATTATTGAAAATCACTAAAAATTTGAAAACACTAAAAAACTATAAAAATTCTAGTAAATAAATTAAAAATCCAAAAATAATAAAAGTGGAACCTAAATTTTCCTTGTTTCATCTTCTTTACAGGAAACTTACCTCCAGGCCATTTTGAGGCTCTTAGATTTTTATCTAGGGCTTTTTGGCTCGGCTGGACAGTACCCACTGTTTGTTTCACTTTTTGATTTTTAGAAAATTAGATAAACATCAGAAAATTCTCAAAAATTCACCAAAAAAACTAAAAAATATAAAATACATAAAAATATTTTTGTTTGAATTTTTGGTTGATTTTTAGTGCCTTAAATAAATTGTGGAAGTGTGTTTTTCTTTATTTTGCTTATTTTCTCAATCCATTAAAAATCCAAAAAAATATAAAAATATTTAAAAAACCACTAAAAATATTTTGTTCTTTTGTTTTATTCCTTTTTACTACTTCGTAGGACGAGAGGCCAACCCGTGCTCCTTGAGTTCGACCCTGGGTGCTATACCAGGTTAATCCAATAGAAGGACCGCTATTTTGGTTTTATCTGATTTTATTGATATTAGTGGTTCATTTTTCTTGATTGAGCTGACTTGATCGCGTGGGTCGCAACGACCACTTTAGCACCTATACCCTAGCCTTCAGGTTGCTCATCAGAATGGCGCCGTTGCCGGGGAGCACGTCTTAGTAGTTTTTATTTCTGCTTTGTTTTTGTTTTTGCGGCTTTTCGCGGCTCTTTCAGAGCTCGCGGCCTTTTTGCGGCTTTTGTTTATATTTTCATTTTTGTTTTGTTTTATTTTCTTTTTCTTTTATTTTTGTTTTTATTATTTTGAGTGTTTATTTTATTTTGCATTCTTGCATATATACCCTCATTTTTATTTCCATTTATTTTTCCTTTTTATTATTTGATTATCTGGTTCTGACCACTCTGCTTTTTCTTGCGAGGGCCCGAGGACCGAGGCGGCTGATTTCGAGAAGCCGACGCAACCGCAGGATTCGGAGGCGGCTCCTTTGTTTGCGGAGCCGCAGGAGAGAGTGAAAGAGAGTCGAGTGGGAGAGGATTTTTATTTTTATTTCATTATTATTGTAATAATATAGGGACACTCAGAGACTGGACTTGGACACTTTTGACTTAGCGGGTCTGTTTCGCCGAGCACCGGTGTGCTCGGGGGACCCTTAGGATTTTCGCGGCTTTTTACGCGGTTTTGGTTTTCTTTTATTTTCTTACTGCCTTTTCCGGTGTTTACGCGGTTTTTGCTCGAGCCCCTAGACTTAGGAATTTCTCTTGCTTATGCCGTAATTAGTAGGGTCCCCATACCTAACTGCTTGCCTATTCCTATAGAACGCTAATTGGACTCACTAATAATCAATTAATAAAAATAACCGACTCATCTCCTTCGTAGCCTACGTGCCGCAGCCGTCCTGTAAAGCGCTTTCTCCTACCCCCGATTTGTCGGATAGAGGAGGGACGAGCCAAGACCGGACCCTTTGGCTTGGAGGTCGGTGACCGGTTAGACGGTTCTTGCGATAGAAATTGCTCGTCTAGGACTCGGCTTTCCCGTTGCATCATATAGGTAGTTTATTTTCAGTCTTTAAATTCTGCGCGGATCACTTGCATGTAGAGTGCTGGAGACAAGGTACGCATTTCTTACTCAGCATGCATCATTGATTTCATCGCGCATCGGCTTTTTTGTCTTCTCCCCCCTGTTTTGGATTAAATAACCAGGAAAACCGAAAAATTCGTTAGGCCGTTTGTTTTTATTTGAAAAACATTAAAAACAAAAACAATAAAATCGGGACTGTTAATCATACTTGACCTAAAAGACACTTCACTGAAAATCTGTCCGCACATTAGGATAGAGCCTCCGATCTTTTCTTGACTGATTACCGGCTTTCAGTACGGGACAGTCGGTTGAGAAAGATCTGGATACCTATTGACCTCACGTAATCGCTCTGATAGACTGGATGATCACCTAAAATAAAATTGACAAGATAATTGACCAATCCTTTCGGTCTTCAGCTCTGTGTGCGTAGGTGAATTGGGGGTTTGCTTGTTCATCTTATTTGATTACCAGATCCCTTCGATCATTTCTCATCTCCCTCCCTCACCTCCCTTCATTTCTCCTTTCTTCTTCTTCCTTATCCTTGGATGATGGATTCCCCTCACTACGAGCCAACTCTTACGGCTTTTTCTCCGTCTTCTGACCATCACTCCAGTCCACCTTCTAGGGAGGTCGGATCTCCGAACAACCTCCCGCTCCCTCCCTCCCTTTCATCTCATCACTCAGGGCATGCTGTGCTAGACGTCCGAGGATACCAGCTAGAGCAGATGCGAGACCCGGACGATGTTGTTGCTGAGTTGAGAGCGCACTCCGTTGGTGACCGAAGAGAGCAGTGGAGATCAGCAGACATATCCTATTCCAGAAGGATGGAGGAGCAGATAGCACATGGAGCTCAGTCAGCTTCTACACTAGGTCCATTCGTCTTGGATTTGGATTACATTCAACGACTGTCGACGTTTTCAGGAGAGGCGCACGAGGAGCCGTATCTTCACCTGTCCGCTTTCAAAGAGTTTTGTAGAGCACAGAGATATTCAGACGTCACTGCAGAGGAGCTGATGAGCAGGACCTTCCCATTCACGCTTCACGACAGAGCCATGAGATGGCACCGACGATTGGGGAGGACATTTGAGACGTGGGGAGAGCTACGCCGAGAGTTTCTACAGAGATACTTTCCCCACGTAGAGCAGATTTCATGCGGTCTTTGATCATGGACTTTTCAGTTGACCCCCGGGAGCCATTGCACGAGGCATGGCCGAGGTTTCTTGACCTCTTGAGGAGATTTACTGAGCACGGACTTCCACTTACAGACTTGATTGAGATCTCCATGCGGGGGATGACCACAGAGCAGCTTGCACTGGTGATTACCACATGTGGCGGTTCAAACCGCAGTTCCGACATTCACTTCCTGGACACCATCTCGAGTTTACTTTCACAGAGATCTTCTTCGCGAGATGCCATGGTCGGGACAACACATGCGGACGATGTAGTACCCGTGCGGTGTGTCACTTTACATGATGAGCCAGCTTCTACACACCAGCCCGAGGATTTGGATGATACAACACCATTGACAGAGGAGATGACTGTGACAGCAGAGGTTCGGACCCAGAGTCTACTTGAGTTCCCATTGGCCTTCCAGTTGGAGTTCGAGTCAGCCCCAGAGTTCCCCGTTGACGAGTCTTGGATATCAGATCTTCTGATACTCCAGGAGCCGGAGGAGCCCCAGCTTTTGCAGCCATTGACTCAACTACTTCAGTTTCCAGTCCCGGAGGAGTCAGTTTTCTTCCTGCAGAGACACTTCTTGGATGCAGACAGTCACCAGGACTCAGCCCAGCAGCCACAGCTTGAGGAGGGACAACACTTTGAGAGAGTGGATACAGAGAGTCCCATCTTCGAGTCTTTTGTCCTCCACTTTGTTGAGATAGATACATTTCCTGAGGACCAGCTGACAGCCAGCATTGCCGCAGAGTGAGGATCAGCCGCAGATACTTTGCCAGCTTCCGCGGTGTTGATTAGTACCTTCTCCTGTTTCCGGATTGCCGAGACTTACACTTTCGATGATAATGCAGCCTGGTGCACTGAGTGGATACTTGTTAGCAGCACAGATGCCCATCTAGATCCTGATCCTCTTCTTCTCACTTCTGATCTTGCATCTCTCCCCGAGGGTTATCTGCGGGAGGATGCCGCACTCGATGAGTACTCGGTTTCACCTACTGAGAGTGTTTCCGATCTGGCGGAACACGAAACCGAGTCTTTAGATTATTCTGATTCTGAATCTTCTCACCTCGACGACCCTCGCGAGGATGAACCCATCCTGGAGATATTCGATGATCTGCCTGATCTTCTTCCATTCTATTCATCGGATATCAGTCTGTTTAGAGAGTCTCCTGATCTTGATTGTCCATACCTGCTTGAGACACTGATTGACGTGGAGGATTCTATTACCGATCCATCCTTCTCCACGTTTGATTTCTTCGGCTCTATACTCTCACTCCAGTCTGAACCAGAGCCGATGATTTCTTTTGTGCTATCAGATCCCGATCACTTCTTTCCATATCATTGGCCGGTAGCAGACACCCGCCTGATTGTATACATGGGTGTCTTACTTTACACTGTTGAGTTCGTCGTTGTTCTCACACAGAGACTGCGGCGACAGTACGGCTTTTGACTTACCGATGCCGTACTGAACCTTGATACTGCATTGTCCTAGCCTTTGTGCCCAGCTAGGGGCGTAAAACCTAGCGCTTGTTGAGAGGCACCTCAACATTGTACTCTTTTGTATATACGTGTTTCGTCTTGTTTCGATCTCTCTTTCTTCCGTTCTTGTTTTCACCCCAGGTGTCGCTTAGGATTATCTTTGCTATACTTAGGATATTGCTCATCCTAAGTATAGGGGGGTGATAACACCGAGTTGTTCTTCGTTCTGTTTCGTCACTTCTGTTGTTGCCTATACTTAAGGTTCTTCACCTTAAGTATAGGGGGAGTGATGCCCATCCTTCTTGTATATATTCGTTCAGTTTCTTCGTATTTTGCTACCTCTGTTTTGCTGCCTATACTTAGGGATATTTCACCCTAAGTATAGGGGGGGGTAGACCCTGTAAATTCTCCACTCGGTTTTTCCCTTAGTATACAGTCTGCTATACTTAGGATTACTTAATCCTAAGTATAGGGGGAAGACCCGAGACCCTCTTGATTTTTCTATTTTCATTTCTTCTTCCTTGTATATAGCCCTTCTTTTCACTTCCCTATACCTAGCACGAGTTATGTATTCTTCATCGCTCTTGACTCTGAGGACATCGTTCGAGCTAAGTATAGGGGGGTGTGTATATATTTCATATATACTTTAGCCATAACTCGTACTTTGTGTGAGTGTGTTAATAAATAAAATGGCTAAAAACCACAAAAATTAAAAATTTTTCATGTACATAAACTTCTTTTATTTGCACATAAATAGCTAGTGTACAAATTATTTTTGTAAAAATGATTTCAAAAATCTTTTGTGTAAAGCTTGTGTAAATACTTTCTTATCAAAATTATGTATATAGTACAAAATTTTTCCAAAATGTTTTGAAAAATCAAAAGTTTGCAAAAATCTTGTGTAAATGTGTGTAAATATCTTTTTGCAAAACTTGCACTTCATGCATCATCCATTCATGATTTCAAAACATTTTTCAAAAATTTTGCATGATTGTAAACTTTGTGTAAATAAGCATCTTTTGTACATATGTATATAGTTTTTCTGGATGATAGTTGACATTTAAACTAGCCTGGAATCAAATTGAGAAATGGAGCTTGATTAAGATCTTAATCCACCTAACTTCTAAGAGGAACCTTATAGGGCTTAGGTTTAAGGCTTTTCAGGTCCATGGTGACTTAATTCTTTGAGTCCACTAGGCTATGATCACATGTCATCTCAATGAGCCTAAGTAGAGCACTTAACAACAACACATGACTCATATAGATTATGGCATTACTTGGACACCAGCACTATGCACCGAGCTCTCCACGGATGAGGTGGTGAGGAGGCAGTCTTCCTTGACTTGGGGTAGCATATGAGGGTAGTACTTCTAGGCGGAACCTCTCTTCTTCTTTTAGTGAAGGAAGTGCGTCTTAACTTGGTCTGGTTGCCATGAGGTCTAACGACGGGAGTTGTGGGTTGCAATAAAGCTTCAAAAGAGGGATAGTCTACTGGCTCAAGAGTAAAAACTCCTTGTATATATGCTGCACATGTATATGTTGTACAGATGCACTTGGAAAAAAATGTGCAAAAAGAAAATAACTCCAAAAAAGTGGTGGGTCTGATAGAAAATGATAATCCCACCGGAGTATGTATATAGAGTGCAATAAGCAAAGCTTGGTTTCATGTTCCACCTGTTGTAGCTTGCAGCAGGGAGACTTGGCTACACTGGTCAAGCTCCCAAGGGTACTTGGCTACACAGGCCTTGACCCATTCTCTTCTTCCCCCTCTTCTTGAGCCGATTGAACTTGAACTTAGAAGGGAATACCCCGCTCTTCGAGGAAAGAGTGGCCATATTGAGGTCATAGAGTTACCTTGATGGGGAGGGTTGTCAAGTTGCCATTTCTGAGGTGGAGAGCTTAGACCTCACATTCACAGGACAAGAAAAGATTCATGGTCTTCAGGGTTTGTGATTGATGACTTGTTCTGATCTGGAGCATTGAGGAGTCTTGGTTATAGATTAGTGGAACTTAGAGGCTGTTGAGTTTTAAGCTTAAGTCTAAATAAGGTTCCGACACATTAATAATCCAAAGATCTGATCGAGCTCCATACCTCAATTTAATGAAGGCAAGTTTAATAATCAACCTTGATCCATGTACATCCTCTTTTTCTTTTTCTTTCTTTCTTTTTCACTTCTTTTTCAAATAAGTGTTTGCTAAGGGACTAGCAAAGTTAAGTATAGGGGGGTGATGAATACTCATTCATCACTCTTTATTCTTATATTTTAGCTACAAAAACCTTTGCAAATACATGTAGATATGTGTAAATAGGAATAATTACCAAAAGCATGCATTGTGTAAAAACCTATAATTAGCATGTTTTTGTGCAAAAATAAAAGAATAAAGATCAAAAAGAAAAAGAGGGAAATATTTAGAATAAATATTGAGCAACCTAACCCAAGGGAGGGCTCAGCATGGGCCTGACCGCATAAAAGCCAAAGTAGAGGGAGATAGGGGCTCATGTGTGTAAATACCTATGTAAATAAATAAAAGTATTTTCCTCAACAAAAAGAGCTTAAATTATGCTTGTAAATACTTGTACATATTTATAAATATAAAATCAAAAGGAAAATTTAAAAATAAAAAAGAAAGCAAAAACATTTCTTGTATAGTCACTTTGTACATAGACTCACATACATATTTATTTAGCCATGTAAATATTTAAAATTAACTTTTATAATTTTTGTAAATATTTTATGTTATGTATTGTAAATAAATAAAATAAAAACAATAAAAACAAAAGCAAAATAAAAATAACAAAATTAAAAATACAAAAATACATTGTACATATACCATGTACATAGATGTACATATATATTTATTTTACTTATGTACATAAATAATAAAAATAAAATAAAAATACCTTTTTATTCCTTGTTTTATACTATAAATAAATAAAATATAAAATAGGAATAAAATTGCATAAAAATAATAATTAAAAATCAAAAAATCAAAAACCCTAATAGTGTACAAATACCTATATATTACATACTATGTATATACCTTATTTTTATTTCCAAAACAATTAATTAAAAATCACTAAAAAATAGAAAAAAATAAAATAAAAATATTTTGTGTTTTGAGTTTTTGCAAATTCGGCCCCTAGCTGCCCTTATTTTTCACTTCAAGATCCAGCCACGTGGCCGATTTCCATTGGGTCCTGGGGATGTTGACCGCCCGGTCAACTACCCCCCCCAGGACCACATTCTGCGGATGTAAGCGCCCGACCCGATTTCTCAGAATTTTACCCGCTTGATCCGACGCCCATTTCCCTAAACCCCGGATCCGAATCCTTAACCTCTCATCCGACATCCTCGCCGGAGCCGCATCCTCGGGATCCGCACGCTCCAGAGCTTGCCCGGACCTATCTTTCTCGGACCCCTAGACGTATATAGCTGCAGCTCCGCCACTCGATTGCTCCATCTTTGGTCCCTTGTCTCCACCCCCAGTGAGCTCCAGAGCGCCCGCAAGAGTGACAGCTTGCGTCCCGACCTGTCGAAGCGAGGAGAGGGAGCTTGGCCATCGATCCGGCGAGCCCAGCCGCCGCAGCTCCGCCACCCGCGTGAGCTCCGAGCCTCGGAGCGAGACGATCCTTGAGGCGACGACCAGGAGCATCAGCAGCTCCTCCCCAGTCTCTCCGACCACCCAGGTAACCCCTGAGGCTTCCCGTTTCCTTTAATTTCCGTTTACGCCCAAATCGCGCCACCGCCGCATATCTTCGATTCCGACCATCCCTTCACTCCGCTCGATCATCAGAACCGACCATCGCCTTTGCCATCTCCCCGTGCACCTTCTTCACCCCTCCAGCCAACCCAGCTCGCACAGGAGCTGGGAGTCGAGCTCTTCCGTCCACCACCTTCGTCGGAGCTCGCCGCTTCGACCCACCGTTCACCCCCACTTCGCCTAACCGGGTCGAGGCAGTTTGCCCTCGACCCGCGAGTCTCCTGAGCTATTTTACAGGTGCTACCGAGCCTATATGAGGGCTTCGGTCATTCAGGCCAGGAGGCCCAGCTCCGCCGACCTCGCCCGAGCTCCTCGGAGCTCGGCTCGATCATCGGAGCATCGCAGCAGACGCAGGAGCACTCCAGCTTTCTTCTCTGACCATCAGAGTGCTCCAAGGAGGAGCATAGCGCACGCCCGAGCCCGGCGAGTCTCACCGGGCTCCTGTTCTTCCAGCATCCTCCATCGCCGTCGGATCAGCCTCTTGCTCCAGGCGCCATCCGGACCGTTCGTTCCTGGAGCCCCCTTTGACGTCAGATCTGAGGAGTCTGATCCCAGCCGTTAGATCGACACGTGGCTCGGCCGTTACTGTTGGATCAGCCCGAGGACCCCAGTGCTGGAGTGCCACCTGCCCTCGACCGCTCGATCAGCCACGTGGTAGCCATCCAGCCCTTCCGCATAATAAAGGGTAATTTACCCTTAGGCCCTATCTTTATTTTTATTTAGTTTTAGTCCTGTAAATATTAAAGTCAGTTGTTTAGTTTTAGGGCTATTTGCATAGTGGACCCTGTGCTTTATTTTATTTGCATTTATACCCCTGCTAGTTGTGGACACGTGCATCGACACGTGATATTTTGGTTTATTTACAGTAGAGACTCCTGTAGTTCTGGTTGTTATTGAATGAATTAAAACTTTTATCTATTTGCATTTATACCCCTGTGCGTGGTTTATTTGAGCATGTGCGATATATTTTGGGTGTTTTGCAGATAGGCCCCTGGACTTTTGGTACCTGTTACCAATAAGTCCTCGGGACTTATTTTTGTTACATTTGGGTCCCTGAGTGCCCCAGGCACGCACGTGGCGCGTGTTTTGCTGGGTATTTTGCACCAGACCCCCCAGAACTTTGGGTATTTGCACTTTGGTCCCTGTGCACAGTACCCTCTCTTTATTTTTGATTAAAATAGCAAAACACCTCCAAATCCAACGAAAATTGGACACATGGCTCCTGCCATGGTGTAAAAGTTTTGTGGATTTTTGAGGACATTTTTGATTTTATTTGTTATTTTTAAAAATTCAAAAACCTTCATTTTCTTCACTGTCTAGCTTAAAAAATCAAAAAAATATTAAATAGAGTCTAAAAATTACAAAAAAAATTGTCTGTTGTGTGTTTTGTAGTGTTTGATTTTCTAGCCAATTTTGGCTATTTTTCATTACTGAAAATCACTAAAAATTTAAAAACACTCAAAAACCTATAAAAATTCTAGTAAATAAATTAAAAATCCAAAAATAATAAAAGTGGTACCTAAATTTTCCTTGTTTCATCTCCTTTACAGGAAAATTACCTTCAGGCCATTTTGAGGCTCTTAGATATTTTATCTAGGGCTTTTTGGCTCGGCTGGACAGTACCCACTGTTTGTTTCACTTTTTGATTTTTAGAAAATTAGATAAACATCAGAAAATTCTAAAAAATTCACCAAAAAAACTAAAAAATATAAAAATACATAAAAATATTTTTGTTTGAATTTTTGGTTGATTTTTAGTGCCTTAAATAAATTGTGGAAGTGTGTTTTTCTTTGTTTTTCTTATTTTCTCAATCCATTAAAAATCCAAAAAAATATAAAAATATTTAAAAAACCACTAAAAATATTTTTTTCTTTTGTTTTATTCCTTTTTACTACTTCATAGGCTGAGAGGCCAACCCGTGCTCCTTGAGTTCGACCCTGGGTGCTATACCAGGTTAATCCAATAGCAGGACCGCTATTTTGGTTTTATCTAATTTTATTGATATTAGTGGTTCCTTTTTCTTGATCGAGCCGACTTGATCGCGTGGGTCGCAATGACCACTTTAGCACCTATACCCTAGCCTTCATGTCGCTCATCAGTCTCAGGTGGATGTGAAGGTGGAAGGCACAGAGGTGGTGGTGGGTGCAGGTAGAAATCTGAGGTCTGATACTGTGGCTGAGGCGGATATGTACAAAAATCGGAAAAAATACGAGGAGGATCCTCCTGATAAAAGGAAGATGAACTGGCTGGAGTGAACGAGGGCTCCACAAAGTCCGGATAAAATACGCTCCATGGGTCCATCTCGAAAACAAAAGTAAAATGATTCAGGAGAGCACGTCGGTCAAATCAAAAGAGTGAAGAAAAGGCGCAAATGCGCAGAGGCGATCTAGAGTGCACACAAGCAATCACAAGCAAACTCACACAAATCAAAACCTCGGTTCGCCTACTCAACTTGATGAAGATTGCAAATGCAGTCTTTTTATCTTGTCTATTTTAGAGTTAGGTGAGAAGTCAAAATGTCGCGCAAACACTTAGGGGCTAAATGGGATTTCGGCACTAATCCTTAGTGTATGCGTGAGTAGTGTAAAACAGAGACAAATGAGGGGATTACTCGCCCCAAGACAAGATTTTTCTTTTTGGTCTTTTTTAGGTTCAATATTAGCAGTCCCAGTTTTATTGGTTATTACTTTTTTTGGTTTTTTTAGTGAGAAATGCATGAACCTAACGAGGAATCGATTCCTTTAAGCATCTAGGTGATCAAAATCTGAGGGAGAGGTGGAAAAGCAATGCAAGAAGCAAACGATGATGAATGCTAAAGCGTAAACGCTCACCTTGCCTCCGGCACTCTACATGCAAGGATGCTCATCGGAATTGAAACCTATCTATATGCAATGCAGCTGATGAAATCGCCCTAAGTTCAGAAATTGCTATTATCGGCAAGAACCGTATTTCACAAATTGACTAAGTGCAAACGTAGACTATAGGAGCATGCAATGGTGATTAATGTGTTTGGACCTAATACTATCGACAAGCAATTCCTAAAAGTAAGGGCTTAATCACACTAATAAAGAAAACAAAATCGGAAAATAAAGGAAAAAATGCGAGGAAAACACAAGAAAATCGCGGTGAGCCCCCAAGTGTGCAAACACTTGGAAATGAGGCCCGAGTGTCCAGAGTCTGAGTACCTGTATTATTACAAATAATAATGGCCTCTCTCTCTCACTTAAATTACAAAAATAAATACAGTAAATAAAAAGGAGCTCGGTCTTCAAAAATCTCTAAGTCTCCTTCGGTGCAAGGCGAGCAGACTATCGCCGGCTTCACGTGGGTGCGTAGGCGCCTAGGGTAGAGCGCCTCCTTCGATCCACGGTACCTCGCACAGAATCATTAAGAGAGGATGTTAGACAACTCAACAAGATATATCAAATAAAAATAAATAAATAAAGCACAAAAATAGATAAATAAATGACAAGCACAAATAATCCCAATCTAATCGTTGTTGCTCCCCGGCAACAGCGCCATTTGTTGAACACAAAAATCGGGAGGTCGTGTTGACTCACAAGGCGAATCAACAGTCGTTTAGTTGACCTCGAACGAAATCCGGAATTCAAACAACAATTAACCCACAATAGAGATCAAACAATGAAAAGCGGTACAGAGTTAAAATTTATTATAACTCTACAAAAGATGTATATAGTGCAAATAGTGTAGAGGTCGAACACAGGGAGCAAGCAGGTAGATCAGGGCAAAATTGCTCAAAAATGTGAATGTGAAGTATCTGTCTATACAAAAGATATTTTTTTGTGGGTTGTAATTTTATTTTTTTTATTTTTTTATTTTAATTTTTTATTTTCTGATTTTATATTTTCTTTATATATTTTATATATTTTATATTTTCTTTTTCTATAAAATAAAATATATATACAATAAGGGAATGGGGGAGATATTGTATTTATAAAAATATGTGAAAATAAGCAAAATTCAGGAAATAAAATATTTTTGTGCTTTTTATATTCTCCTATTGTTTTTGTGATTTTTCTCTATTTTTGCTATTTTTTTGTATTTTTAATGTCCAAAATATTCAAAATAGGGAATAAAATAATTGCCCGAAATTAAAATGGGGATAAAAATATCAAACAGAGTTAGAAATTTCCCAAATTAATTTTAATATAAAGATAATAAAATAGAGAAAATTAGGAAACATAAATTATATTTTTAGGATTTGTTATAGGTTTTTTATATTTTTATAAAGGTTTTAGGGGTTTTGCAATTTTTATGGCTTTTCTTTTGTATTTTTTTCTGATTTTTGGTATGAAGGTAAAAGATGCAAAAACACACAAATATATTTTTTGGGGATTTTTTCGAGAAGTTTTTATAATTTTTATATTTTTTAATGCAAACCGGGATGAAAATGCATGTTTTTGGTTTTTTATAAATATGAAATTTAGCAAAAATGTGAAATAAAGATATGGCGTGGAATCAAAGTGCAACATGCAGCTGTGATAATTTTTTGAGAGTTTTTAGGGTTTTAGAGATGCATGAAATAAATGCAAACAACAAAGAGAAAATCCAACCCTAACTGGGGTATTTTTGTAATTATGCAAAATCCAGGGGCCAAGTTGTAAATTTTCTAGAAAAATTATAATGCAATAAAAATATTTATGGACCAAATATAAATCACCAAAAACCTAGGGGTATGCGTGTAAAATTCCCACAATCGCACGTGGCAATCGCGTGCCTAGAAATGGCCGTTCTATAATTTTCAAAAACTTGGGGTGCTAACTCGCAATTTTTTTCAAAAATATTATACTTAATTTAAAAGTTCTGGGACTTAATAGAAATAATAAAAATAGCGAGGGCCCTCGCGCAAAATACCCCCACCCCACGTGCGCAAGTCATGAGAGATGACGTGGCCGGGGACCCATTTGCAAATCAAGAAAGTACAAGGGGGTTTTGCAAATATTACAAAATAAAAAGAATAGTAGGGGAAAGTTTTAGGATTTAATATTATATACAAAATTGGCGAGGGTATGACACAAAATTACCCAGCGCCTGCGGATCCAATGGCTGATGTGCGCTTGACTCGACATGTGGCACGCCTACGTGAGCCGATACCAGTTCACCACTGATGGACACGATCAGATCTGGCGATGCGATCAACTGCTGAGGGCGTGGCAGATTCGATGGTTGCTGTGCTCCAGGAAGAACCGACCCTTGATTGAACGACAGAGAGGAGCATAGGATGAACGGGGAAGAATCGCCGGCGAGGCGAGTTTTCCCTGTTGAGATCTTCCTCCTCCGACCTTCTATGAAGCTCCAAAATGGCATGAAGTCTTCCTAGGGTGTCCCTCTAGCGGTTGGAGGCTCAAAAGGTGGACGACGGCCACCGGAGGTGGCTAGGGCAGGCGGAGGAGCGGAGATGCTCCAGGTATCTCCAGCGGAGGTCCAAATGCGCTCCAGGGGTTCGTTCTGCTCAAGAGACCTGACAAACTGGTTAAATCGTTGAGGGCAAAATGCCTCGACGGTTGGCGGAGCAAATGGACGTGGTGAAGGCGAAATGGAGGCTTGTCGGAGCAAGCTCCGACGAGGTGGTGAAGATGGTGATCGGTGGGTTTCTATCGAAAGGAAGGGTAGAGCTAGGTTTCTAAAGCTAGAGCTAATCTAAAAATGCAAAAAATGAATAAAATGCAGACCTCAATGGCTGTAAAAACCAGAGATGAGACCTCAATGGAGGGCTCGCCGGAGGTGGTGGAACCAACCCTTAAGCCCTCGTCGACATGCCTAACTTGGCCAGAGAAGCTGTCACCTTCTCCGGTTCAGGGTGCAAGAAAAGGGGGCCAAACGAGGTCAAAATGGGGTTCATGTTTGAAATGAGGATTCAGATGGTTTTTGAAGAAGTGTTGACGAGGCTCCATAGATCGAAGCGTAGCAGACGGCTCAGCGATCCAATGCCCAAGAAAAGACCTAGGCGTGAATCATGGATATGCGAGCATGAAAAGTCATGAAGGAATAATCGCGAAATGGTGCAAGGACCGGCCTTAAAAAGTCCACGAAGTGGAAAAAAAACAAGGCTCTGACACAGAGCAGATCTCGGTCAGAGAGTTGACCGAGGTCAACCAAAGAATTAATATGGTTGGTCCATGTGGATCAACCAGAAAATTCCTAGAAAAAAATATTTGGAAATACAATTTAAAATAATAAATGATTTTATTAATTTTAGGTTATAAAATTCAAATTATTTCTTATTTTTTGAAGTATTTTATAATGATTTTTATTTATTTTTTCGAGGTCTGGAATTACAAGTTACCTTTTGTAGGTTATATACAAGTATATTCATCTATATACTTTATTGTTTTATTTTTATTTTGTATATTTAATTTTATTATTTTGGTTTATTATTTTCTATATTTATAAATTATTTTTTATGAACTTAAATATATTTTATTTTATTTTTCTGATGTGTTTTATACAATTAAATAAATAGAAGTATATTCTTTATAGGTATATTTATAGGTATTATACCTATGTATTGTATATAAGTAATTTATTTTTGTGTTTTCTTTATGTTTTTATTCCTGTTTTAATATGAACATATATTATAAATAATATTTGCAAAATTATAAAAATATAAAATTATAAAAATAATGAATAATAATTAAAATGAATATTTTAATCGATACAACTATATAATAGGGGTCCAAAACTCAACTTTCAAACCGTAACTCCGAAAAATATGAAACCATCTTTATTAAATAGCTTATTGAAATGTATATACAATTAAAGTGATTTTGATACATTTCGAGTTTTTATTTGAGAGATACAAGTCTGGGAAGTTGGGATTTTGGAATCTTATTCATGTCATAACTTTTTATCTGTACATTATTTTTATATGAAATCAATTTTGTATTTTTTTATATTTAATTATCTACAACATCCATGTACAAAGTTTCTTTATTGAAGTATAAAAAGTGGAATAAAAATAGGTCCCAAAAATAAATAAAGAATGAATAAAATGAAAGGAATTTTTATTGAATTCTGCCCCTTATCTCCCCCTACTTTATTCCTTGTCGACCTAGTCATCGAGATGCCTAGGTCTCAGGGTTTCGGGTCATAAAATAACTGCAATATTTTATTCTTTTTATTTTCTTTTCTTTATTCTGTAATTTTGGCATTAAAAATAGTATTTTATACTGTATTTACACAATAATACATGGATGATAAAATACCTAAATTAAGGGTATTTACACGCATTTACTAGGGCTTTAAGGCCAAATTGGTAGAATAAAGATGATGAAACTAGATTCATCAGGTACCGAATTAGAGGGGAATTTTTTTGACATTTGGAATGGCATTCACAATCAATATAAACAACCACATATCCAACAAGAAGTGTCACCAATTCTTTATTTCATTAATTACCACATATATAACATATAACAGAAGAAGCTGACAATGTATATGGATCTCATGTGTACAGAAGAGAATGAAAAACACTATACATAATCTTAACAAAAAACTACAACGCAATGGATGCTTAGGATCATCAGCAGCTACTACGATGCATGAGATTTGCCTTCCAAGCATGCAAGAAACTAAGAACATCAACGATTGTTGTGTGCAATCCAACATATAACAAATTAACATGCAATTTAATAGTTTCAAAAGAAAGCAAATAAAACAAGCATTGAAAATCTAAGATTCACAACTACTTGCGTGATAAATGATTTTCAAGTTGCTCTGTATGTATGCCCCATGATCACCCATAATCTTCCATATAAATATTTTGATATATATAGCTAATGATCTAGTTGCAAATTATTATCTTTTATTTGTTTAGAGATCACGTTGGTGGATTTTGATATTGAGGATGATAAATTTCAGATCCGATCCTTAATTCTGTCTAATTCTCAAGTGTAGTGGATAGTATGTGGTCTTGGTCTGAGGGTGACCTCACACTATGACTCTAAGGCGTGAAGAGTACCTTAGGGTTGGGTTGCCTCCATAGGCATGCGGTGAAGTATAATGCATCCTAACTAAGTTCCCAACACGTCCACTAATTCTAATATCTGATTAATTATCGATGATTGATGATTGATAGTGATTGATGATTCTGGTAGCAAGATCAACTGTAGCCAACTCAACTGAACTGATCTCAGCTCTAGACAAACTCCACTAAACCACACAACTATAACCAACTCAACTGTAGCCATCGCCAAGCCTTTTGATGGAACGTAACCAAAACTCAAGCGACGAGGAAGTCTCCTAAGAGACCCTTCCGTCTCGCCCTCTAATTGGAAGTGCAATCAAACAGAGGGCAAGGTTTACTCCAAAATTATGCCATAGAGACGGGTGAGAGAGACTCTACAGAAAAGTCACTCTAGAAACCAGACCGATTGGTATGGGCTAACAAGCTTGTAAGAAAAACTAAAACTGTGGGCCCCTAGACTAGGTACCCTAAAACAAAGGATCAACGAAGCTGGTCAAAAGTCAGGATCCCTACAAGACATAAAAACACTACGAGCTCGCATAAAAACTGTAAAAAGGACTGGGATCCTAGATCTGCGTACTTGGCTACTGCTACCTTAACTAGGCTTCCTATCTCCCGCCTAGTTGAGGGCCATCGCGCTCTCGCATAGTCAGGTGTAAGGATCACCATGATCATCACTAATATTTGTCAATCATCACTGATTCTCAATATTTTCACTTGATCACTAATTCCCAATAATTTCACTTGATCACAAATTCCCAATACTTTCTCTTATTTGTGTATATATTCATATACGATCGGCATCGTTAGATGGTTAAGATCATGTAGGAGAGATCGAGGAAGGGCATAAACTAGAGGTTATTAAAATCTTATTTACTTGATAACATGAGAATACATAAATATATATACATATACATATATATATATATATATATATATATAATATATATATAGAGAGAGAGAGAGAGAGAGAGAGAGAGGGGGGGGGTATGATCCTGTGAGAGCCAAAATCTATGAGAGCGTAAGAGCATCGATTATGGACCACTAGATTCTGCTCTTCTCTCTCCTTCTGCAATCAATGACGGGAGAGATGACAGAATTTAGTGGTCCAGAATCATTGCTCTTATGCTCTTACAGATTTTGGCTGTCACAGGATCAACCCTCTCTTTTTATATATATGTCACCAAATTTAGACGTAGATTGTTTCAATAGCTTAATTCAATCACAATTATGTTCTCCAAAATATATTGCTTGCACATGTTGAGAACTGTCTGTACTCAATTCAGTATTTTAAATTATTATGTTATTAATATTTTTATAATCAGTAATATTAATCATCCTCTTAATTGATAAATAAGAATTTTTTTCTGTCAACCCCTTCCGTCAATGCTTTTCTCTTAGAATTTAGACCTTGTGCAGAACCAGTAATGTTATTTAAGATTTATACAATGGACAAACAATAGACAAGTAGTGACTTAAATTTAAATTCAAAATTTTGAATTATTTATATTTTTTTGTAAACAGATACTTAATTGATGAGGTTCACAGATTTTATAACTTAGTCCTTAACATAACCCATCACCACAATATTACACAAGGCTTCTAGATATTAATTAAGTGGGGATTAACATAATAGAAGGTTTACATGAGAATTAAGAGATGAATTGTAAATTAGAAGTAAATCCAGCAACAATGTTTAGTCCATATATACCCAAATATAATTATTAGATGATACATCAATATTCCTTATCTATTTCAACATACTACAGTAATTATAACCTGTAACCAAACATATATTATATTTTTAAAAATTTAATGGTAGTCTTCAGTAACTACAGAAGCAACAAAAAATTGCTAAACATATTCATTACACACACACATTTTTTTAAACACAGTATATACAGTAGCAAGATCAAGCATTTTCTTCCAAAGGGCACATGCACCTTTAAATAATAAAATGCACTTATAAAAGTTACAAAATCGAAGCATAAATTAATCATTTTTCTAAATTTCAATAGTAGTTTACAGTAATTTACAGAAGCAGAGCTTAAATTCATCATTTTTTAGTTACGATATTTTACAGAAGCAGAGCTTAAATTCATCATTTTTTTTAATTTCAATAGCAATTATAGTAACTTACAAAAGCGGAGAAGTTATCTAAGTCCTAAAATTTAAATTTTTAGAAGCTATTCATGATTAAAATCCCAATTTCCCAACAAAGGAGGATCCATTGTGAGAGACACATGCATGGCAACAAAGAGGAGGAAGATTTTTTGGATTGTACCTATGGATCTTCTATACTTGGGGATTAAACTTGCATGCATGAGAGGATCTTCAGGAAGCTTCGAGTAGGAGTTAGGAGTAGCAAATGGGGCTTTATTTTGCTAGAAAGAAGTAGTTCTGCTGCTCAAATTGATCTCCAGAAGCAGCAAGACAACAGCTTTTTCCTGCAACAGTTGGCTTAATAAAGAAGCTCCAACAACATGCAGCTGTTCTCCAGCATCTATGGAAAGAAGAGGAGCAAATTTGTGGGGTTTTGGGCTCGTATGGATGAAAGCATTGGAGATTTGGGGGGAATAAGAAAGAGAGAGAGGGGGGTGTGGGGAAAAAGAAAGCTCGGGGAAAAAGAAAGCTCCCTACGATTGGATTTGAAGTCCCCTTAGTTTTTTAAATGTATCATCAATGACATCATCAAGGACATCATCCATGACATCATCAATGACATCATATTAGTTCCTTTTCGTACTTCTTAAAAAAATCTCAAAGTCATCTGCATTCACACCTCGAGATTCTGATTCCGACGAATATAGCTCGTTTTGACCTTCTTAGAAAGCCGATCAATATGATAATATTCATATACTTAGGATCGTGTACGAATTCCAGAAATTCTCAAGATATGGTCTTAGTTGGTGGCTAAATTTTGCGATTTTTAGATATCAAATGACCTCCCGCTTGATGAACGATTGATTTCCTTGATTTTATTTATCGACTCAGATTTTTTAATATTTTCGATTTATTTCACGGCTTTCGATTAACATTGCGGCTTTTCCATAGAACACATTATAATGTGATTGACTTTTGATCGATTGCGACAGAATGAATTTTGATTTGCGACTTATAGGTCAATTTATTGCTTATTCAATATAGATTGAATATTAATTGATCACTCAGACTCTTAATCAGTCGGATTCAGATTACCCGGATCTGGATGTTACCAAATATAAAAATCTCAAAGAGAGTCTCGTCCTTGAGACTCGAGTCAAGGTCACTATGTATCTTGTTTGGATATCATCTGGCTATAAAAACCTCAAAGGGTTTTGAATCCATAAAATCCTCAAAGGGAAAACAAGCCATGTTCTTTCAACATATATAATTAAATAGGCTTGTTTTGATGATTACCTAAAAAGAGCTATGGGTTTTGAGCCCGCATGTCTGCTTCGGTCTCCCATCTTGCCTCTTCTGCTCTATATCGGTGCCACAACACCTTGACCAAAGAAATCTCCTTGCTGCGAAGCTTCTGTACATCACTGTCAAGGATCTACACCAGCCTCTCCTCGTACGTCAAATTGGGCTCTACGTCAAGATTTTCATATCTGATGACATGTCGAGAATCGTGCACATACTTCCTCAAGTTGGATATATGGAAGACATCATGAATGGATGAAAGGTGTGGAGGAAGGGCTACTCATAGGCAACCTCTCCCACCCTAGCAAGAATCCCAAACGGTCCAACATATTATGGTGCCAGCTTGCCATGAACACCGAATTTGTGAATCTCCTTCATGGGAGATACTCGTAGGAATACCCAATCCCCTACCTGTATTTACAAAGTTTCATTAGTATGAAAAATTAAGTTAAATGTTAATAGGTTGAAATGAATTAAGAGAAAAGGATTGAATTATCTGGAACTCCAAATCTCTTCTCCTACGATCTGCATAGCTCTTATGGAGGCTTTGTGCCGTCAAAAGCTTTCTCCTCACAAGATCAACAGCCCTCGCAGTCTCCTCCATGAGATCTACAGAGTAAAGAGCATGGTCACCTCCCTCACGCCAACTGAGAGGTGTTAGTCATCTCCGCCCGTGTAGGCTTCGAATGGTGCCATGCCTATAGTAGAATGATGGCTTTTGTTGTATGTGAATTCTACCAACGACAGGTGGTCCTTTCGGGACCCTTTCCACTCCAAAGTGAATGCACAAAGCAAATCCTTAAGCGTCTGAATGGTGTGCTCACTCTATCCATCAGTCTGCAGATGGTATACAGAACTCATCTTCAACTTGTTTGTAGTGCTGACATGAACTGATGCCAATAGTGCGATGTAAACATCAAGTCCCTATCAAACACCACCTCTCGTGGTATACCATGAAGTCTGATAATGTTATGCACATATAACCTGGCCAATCTGGATGACAGGTATAAAATGGGTTGACTTGGTCAACCTGTCAACAACGACCCAAATAACATCATGACCACCCGGTGTCCTCAGCAATCCGGTGATAAAATCCATGGAGATACTCTCCCATTTCCAACGAGGAAATGGGAGAGACTACAACAACCTTGGCGGTCTCCTGTGCTCAACCTTGACTATCTGGAAGGTCATGCATCTACTGATATGATGTGCCACATCATGCTTCATCCCGTCCCACCAAAATGTTGGTGCAGATCATGATACATCTTTGTACTACCAGAATGAGTACATAATAATGAATTGTGTGCCTCATCAAGAATGTCTCTACGTAACTGCTCATCGTTGGGCACAAAGACCTGACCAACTTTCCACAAAATAGACTCTATCACAAACAAAATCATCAATCTCGTCCTTGATGGCACGCATGTACCTGTCTCGAATCCAAGGGTCTGACTTCTGTCCTTCTACTATGTGATCCCAAAGTCTACTGAATCATGGAGGTACGGTAGTAGAGATGGATGCACTTTCCTGAGGATGCCAATCAATCAAAACTGTGATCATATCCCATGTATATAGCCAATTTGTTGTACCCTCTACGTGAGCTCCCCTGCTAAGCACATCAAACACCATCTTTCCCTTATCAGGATGGTAAGAGATCGTGCAATCATAATCCTTCAATAGCTCAAGCCACCTGCATTATCTCACGTTCAACTCCTTCTGATCAAATATGTACTTCAGGCTCTTTTGATATGTGAAAATCTTGAAATTCACCCTACAAAGGTAGTGGCGCCAGATCTTCAAGGCGAAGACAACTGCCACCAACTCCAAGTCTTGGGTAGTGTAATTTATCTCATGTGGCCTCAACTGACGTGTTGCGTAAGCAATCACGTGACCTCGCTGCATCGGTACCGCTCTAATCCTTCTCCCGAAACATCTGTATAAATTGCATAATCCTGAGTTCCTGAAGGAAGAGAAAGAATGGACATTGTCGTCAATATCTCCTTCAATGCCCTGAAGGCATGCTCGAATGAATCATCCCAAATGAAAGGAACTCCCTTCTATCTCAATCGTGTCAAGGGGATAGATGCGTGAAAATCAACTAACGAAGCATTTGTAATAGCCCGCTAATCCAAGGAAGCTCTGAATCTGAGGGAGTGTCTTGGGCTGCTCCCAAGACATGACTGCCTTAATCTTCATAGGATCAACTGTGATACCTGCTCCAGAAATGACATGCCCAAGAAATGAGACTTGGGATAACCAGAACTCACACTTTTCTCAGCTTGGCATGCAGTTTGGACTCTTGTAATGTGTCCAAGATAATCTTCAGATCATTTGCGTGATCCAATTCATTTCGAGAATAAATCAACACATCATCAATTAATACCACCACAAACTTGTCCAAGTATGGATGTAAGATACTATTCATCATGTCCACGAATGCTGCAGGGGCATTGGTGAGCCCAAATGGCATCACCACGAACTCATGGTGTCCATATTGTGTCCTGAAAGCTGTCTTCAAAATATATGACTCTTGAATTCTCAGCTGATGGTAGCCAGATCAAAGGTCGATCTTCGAAAATACTGAAGACCCCTGAAGATGATCAAACAAATCATCGATGCACAACAAAGGTTAACAATTCTTCACCATTATCTTGTTCAGCTGTCAATAATGAATACATAATCTCATTGATCGTGCTTCTTCTTGACAAAAAGAACTAGGCACCCCAAGGTGAAGTGCTCAGCCTCATGAATCCCAAGTCAAGTAACTCCTGCAACTACACCTTCAGCTCTCTCAACTCAGCTGAGGCCATGCGATATTGTGCCATTGAGATCGGTTGTATATCTAGTGGCAATGGGATCTCAAACTCGATCTCTTTCTCAGAAGGTAACCCTTGTAACTCATCAGAAAATACATATGGATATTCTAATACTCCTCTGATATCATGTGTCATCGACTCATGATCTGATTCCTTCCAACAAATGCTAGATATGAATCATATCTCTGATTAATATGTCTCTAAGCTCACAACACTGAAATGTACTCCATTTTGGAGTCATGTAATGTACCCTCAAAGGTAAACTCGGGTAAACCTGGAATTCTAAAGACAACTGTCTTCCTAAAGCAATCAACAAGAGCATAATGAGATGATAACCAATCCATGCCTAAAATCAAATCAAACTCATCAAGATGTAGTAGCAGACAATCTATGATCATCTCGTGACCGCCAATCAGCACTTGTAAGTGTCTGACTATCAGTGAAATGACGAACAATTGGCCACCTGGCCCATGGATGTGATATGGAGGATATAGAGCCTACGCAACTCTACCAAATGCAACTAATAATCTCGAAGCAATGAAAGAATGCGTCACTTCAGAATCAAACAAAACATGGAAAGGTCGGCCCAAGACTGAGTCCATATCTTTCACCACAGTAGCTGCTGATTGTGCCTACTCCTCGATCACTGCATGTAACTGACCTTGTCTAGTTGGTGCAGTACTCAAACCTACCACGCTCCATGTCTGTATCGACAACCTCCTGAAGTTAGAGTTCCTGCCATGAGGACTCTCATTACATTGTGCTTGTGGCTGTGACAAATGCGGCTGTGGTCGAGGCTCACCAGAAGACCGTGGACACTGATATTGGTAATATCCCCACTCATTAATTAGCATCTCATAAATGTATTAGGCGTGGTAGTCATGTCGATGCTCCGAGTCGATCGTGTTGGGAGTATGTCAACTCTCTGCGATCCAGATGGTCGTGCTGAACTTGTGCCACGTCTGGCGAGTGCTCCTCCTAAGGTAGTCACTGGAGATGAATGAGCACCACCAGAAAATGCCGAACCTGTACGTCAAAACTGCCTACCTGACCTCTATTGCTGAAACTGATTTCATATCGGTTCAAATGATCACTGTGGCTTAGGTGCCGCTACATACGAGCTCCCAAATGTCTCTCCGAAATGTCCTCAAACTTCTCCGCTGCATCAGTAGCCTCAAAGATAGAAGTGATACACAATCCTGCTAGCTTCTCCTGCACTTCCTCCAGCATCCCTCTGATAAACTTTTCCAGATTCTCATCTGGAAATGCAATGGCTGCTGGTGTGTGGCGAGACAGCTCTGTGTATCAGACGAAGTACACTATAGTTGTCATTTTCTACTTCCTGTGCTCTGCAAACAATTGATACAGGGGCTCTTTCCACTTCCTGGAAAATAAGTGGTATCTGAATCTCGTCTTAAAGTCATCCCATGTGGGCTCGCATCTGAACTCTGAAACCATCGCCCCCATGATCTCTCATTGAATGATATCATTGAATACTCTATGAAAGAAAACCATGAGTCTCGTAGTGCTTGTATCATTCGAAGTACCTTCATAACCCTCTTTAGCCACTGCTCAGCTTCATCTGATGTCCCGTTGCCCTTGAACATGGGTATATTAGCTCGCTGATAGGATGTGAATATCGACTGATGCTTGTGGATAATAGAGTGCTTGAGTGTGTCCTCATGCAAAGAGTGCAGGATCCTGCTCCCTATCGTAATCTCCATCCTCGGCTCTATATGCTGGCATCTCCTCATGTGGATCATTAAAGTGAGGCTGTTGTACCACAACCGACTGAGGTTGGTCCAGTTGTGTTCCATCATGAGATCGATGGTAAGTGAAATCTGACAGCTCTTCGAATCTCATCTCCTTGTCTGTCTGTCAGCGATCTCCGTCTACTGAGCTAAAATCTGATCCTGCGGACCTCGCATAATAGTCTGCTGTTGCTGGAGGTCGGTGCATGCAGTCATAATACACTCCAATCGACTGACCATCTCCTGGTCATCTTTTGATGTCATGGATATGCACGAGAACCAATACCATTAATCATAGTAGTTGACATTTGCTGATATTTCTATTTGTGCTTTTCTATTATTAGGATACAATATGAAAAATTAAATGCAATAGGTGACATATGTGGTTATTGAAATTGAATGTCATATTTCCCTCTCGGATTAGCAACAAGTCGAAGAACTGTTGCTATCCGAGAACTTAATGCAATCGAAATCATAATAATGCGAATGCGTGTAGCAAGATACCACTACTCTGATACCAAACTGCGATGCCCTCGGATCCGGGTATCCATTTACATGGCATTTGTGGCATTATATTCATTAAAAGATTGCATTATGTTACTGAATTCGAGGGTAAAATTTTCACATTTTGGAATGACATTCACAATCAATATAAACAACCATATATCTAACAAGAAGTGTCACCAATTCTTCATTTCATTAATTTCCATATATATATATAACATGTAATAAAAGAAGCTGACAATGTATACATGCATCCCATGTGTACATAAGAGAAAGAAAAGCACTATACATAATCTGAACCAAAAATTATAACAACTGTACCATCGGGTATAGCACTGGATGCTCAAGATCATCAACCGGCTACTGCGATGCATGCTATTTGATTTCCAAGCATGAAAGGAACAAAAGAACATCAACGATTGTTGCATACAATCCGGCATATAACAAATTAACATGCAATTTAATGGTTTCAAAAGAAAGCAAGTAAAGTAGGTATTGAAAATTTTAGATTTACAGCTACTTGCATGATAAAAGGTTTTCGAGTTGCTCTGTATATATTTCATATGATCATCCATCAACCTATAATCTTCCATATATAATATTTATATATATAGTTAATGATCTAATTGTAGATTATTATGTTTTATTCGTTAAGAGATCAGGTTGGTGGATTTTTATATTGAGGATGATAAATTTCAAATTTGATACTTGATTCTATCTAATTAGTCTAGTGGATAGTCTATGGTCTTGGTCTGAGGGTGACATCACACTATGACTCTAAGGCGTGAAGAGTACCTTAGGATTGTGGTGCCTTCGCAGGCATGCGGTGAAGTATAATACATCCCAACTAAGTTCCCAACACGTCCACTAACTTATCCTGACATCTGTAGTAGTAATTCTAAGATCTGATTAATTGTCGATGATTGGTGATTGATGATTCTGGTAGCAAGCTCAACTGTAGCCAATTCAACTGAAAGGATCTCAGCTCTAGCCACTGATCCACTCAACTGTAACCAACTCAAATGTAGCCATTACCAAGCCTATTGGCTAAACGGCAATCAAAACTCAAGCGGTGAGGAAGTCTCCTAAGAGACCCTTCCATCTCTCCCTCTAATTGGTAGTGTGGTGCAACATAGGGATATGTCTACTCCAAAGTTACGCCACAGAGACGGGTGCGAGAGACTCTCCGAAAAAGTCACTCTAGAAACCAGTCCAACTGGTATGGGCTAACGAGCTCGTAAGAAAAACTAAAAACGAGGGCCTCCCAGACTAGGTACCCTTAAACATATGGTTAATGGAAGTGATCAAAAGTAGGGATCCCAACGAGGCGTAAAAACACAGCGAGCACATGTAAAAATCATAAAAGGACTGGGATCCTAGACCCATGCATTTGGTGGCTACTGCCTGATAAAGAGGATCTTCCGAGGGTTAGCTAATCAAACTCAATTAGTGTCGCTGTGGTGACTGCTCAAGAAAACCCTACTTTGGTCAACAGATAACCCACAATAATTAATAAAGCAATTAAATCTAAAAAATATGGAGTTAAAATTTATTATAACTCTACATGCAAATGTGTATAAGTGTAAGCATGTGTAGAGGTCGAACACTAGGAGCAAACAGGAGGAGGAGGCATGAGAAATGCATAAAAATCCCGTCTTTTAGCTCTTGTCCATTTTATTATTTTTGTAAGTTTTTGATTTTATATTTTTTTGGTTTTATAATTTTTTATTTGATTTTTAATTTTCTGATTTTGTATTATCTTTTTATATTTTTATCTTTTAATATTTATTTTTGATTTAAATATAATATATATGTATATGTATAAATACGAGATAAGTTATATATATAGATACTATATAGATAAAAATATGTAAAAATAGTCAAAATAGAGTGAATAAGATATTTTTTGTGATTTTTATACTTTTCTAATTTGTTTTTTATTTTTTGGAATTTTTGCTCATTTTTATGTATTTTTAAAGTCAAAAATATCCCAAATATGGCATTAATAAATAAAGTGAAATTAATTTGAGTTTTAGAAATAATAAATAAGTCCCAAAATTACCCAAAACAATTATATATAAATAAATAATAATATATAAAATAATTATAAAATATAAAAACATATTTTTGGTATTTTTATAGAATTTTTATATTTTTTGTTGGATTTTGGAGCTTTCTGATTTTTTAATTTTCTTTTTCTTATTATTAAGGGTTTTTGTTTTCTCGACTCAAAGTTTTTTTTGGATTTTTAAAAATGTTTTTATAATTTTTGGTATTTTATAAATTAGACAGGATTATTTAGGCTCCTTTTTAATTTTTATAAATAGATTATATGCAAAAAATGACAATTCAGAATATGGGCATGAAAGTGTATGACATGAAGCATTTATTTCTATTTTTCGCATTTTTAGGAGCTCTATAGGTATTTTTAATAAATAGACAAAACACACAAAAATACATGTCATAGCAAGGGCATAACTACAAATAAAATAATCCTTAGGGGCACAAATGCAATTTACCCAACATAATAAAACATTTATTTAATTTTTAACGACTAATTTATAATATAAAAAATGGTAGGGTTTACTTTGCAAAATTTCCACCGTCACGTGGGGACTACACGTGACGTTGGTAGGGACAAAAATGCAAATACATAAAGATCAGGGGCTTAAATGTAAAATTCCCTATTTATTTACAACGTAAACTTTTATTTACAGAACTAATTATTAAATACAAAAAAATAGGGGTTAGATATGCAATTTACCTCTAATAAGGCACGATCCAATGACGTTGGTCTTCTCACTTGCCACGTGTCGCTCATCCAGCGGTCGATGGATGGCCAAGATTAGATCACCGGAAGTGATCCAACAATGAAGGCAGGGAAGTATCCAATGGCTGAGACTTGATCTGGGGTGCCTCCCCAGATCTGATGGCATCTGCTCTCCACGAAGAACATGGAAGAAGGGCTTCTTCCCCGAGCTTCATCTTCGATTTACTCCGTCATCTGACGTTCTTCTTCGATGGTGATTGGCTCTACACATATGGGGAGGCGGTTCGCAGCTGATGGAGGTCAAAAGAGGCTCTAGAACTTCATGAGGAAGTCAGGCGAGCTCCGAGAAGATCAGACCTCCAGGTACCTTGGTCCTTTGGCAAAGTCGACCCAACATGGGTCCTTTGGCCCCTCCTGACCTGCAGAAGATACACACGCAAGCAAAGCGAGGCTCCGGGGGGCCTTATTGGTCGGGAATGGGTGAAAGATAAATGGGGTGGTGGTCTCCGGCGATGGGTGAAGGATGGAGACCTGAAGTCCAGATCTGAGGGGACTCAGGTTGTATGGGGGTGCCTGGGATGTAGGTAAATGAAAGAGGAGGATAGTGAGGTGGTTTGGGGTGTCGGAGAATAGTCGGAGCAATGTGAAATGTTCGTCGGAGCCGAGCTCCGGTGAACTATGAAATCACTGATTATGGATAAACCATTACCTTAATGATTAATCTAATAACATAATTATAATGCTGGAATAAAAGGCTATCTAAAATGAATAAAGTGTGCAGCTCATACCCGACCGGAGTCAAGGAGTAGAGACGTCGCTGGAGCGCTGGCATGGGTGCACCTCCTCCATCCGCGAGCCATCGTGGAGCTCAAGGGACCTCCCCCTGTCACGAGGATGCACGCTAGGCCAAACCTAGGGGCTTTAGAACGTAGGAAAAAGACCAAATTTGAAGATGGAGGGAGGAGGTTTTATTTAAATACATAACAACACCCTTATCGATGATATGTACAAGGGATCTAAAGAGCAGGCGTGGATGTACAATGATCCATGATGATTTTCTCCGAAGGACGCGAGGTCGATTGATCGACCATTCGAGTAGGAAATCAGCAAGAAAATCAGGGAAAATACAGTTCTGACGAGTCAGATACTCAGATGGGACAGTTGACCGCGATCAACTTTTGCCGCACTGTGATTGGTCCAGCAGGGATTGCTAAACGAAAAAATAACAGTTTTAATAAAGAATAATTATTTAAAAATAATAAATGATTTTATTAAATTTTGAATATAAAATAATTTTTGTATTATTTTATGTAGTATTTTATTATGATATTTATTTATTTTTTGGCTTTATTTATTAGTAGTTAATTTTTATTAGTGTATTTATAGATATATTTGCCTATGTTTTGTACATTTTTATTTTTATTTTGTATATTTTATTTTATTATTTTATTAATTTAGTTTATCTATTTATAACATTTTTGTGAGTATAAATATATTTTTATTTTGTTTTTATGATATTATTTGTACTCTTAAATAAATAGATATGTATATTATGTAGGTGTATTTATAGGTATTTTACCTATGTTTTATATACATCTTTTTATTTTAATGTATTTTGTGGAGTTTTATTTTGGTTTTGTATTTTTAGTAGATTATGAATAATATTTAGAATATTATAAAATTAGAAAATAATAAAGAATTAAAGAATAAGTTTTCCCTTTTATTTATATACAGGTATAATCATAGGTGTTTTGCTTATATAATTACATAGACTTATTTTATTTTTCATTTTCTTTTTAGTTTTATCCTAGTTTAATATACGCATTTGTTATAGATAATATTTATAAAAATATAAAAATAAGAATTTGTAAAAATAATGAGCAATGAATAAATTGAATATTTTAATCGGTAGAATGTACAATAGGGGTCAAAAACCTAACTTTCACATAGTAACTCCAAAAGATATAAAACCACCACCATGAAGTATCTTGTGAAAAGTTATATACAATTAGAGGTGATCTTGCTATGTTTTGAGTTTTTATTTAAAAGATCTGGGTCTGTGAAGTTTGGTTTCTAGCTTTTTATTCTGTGTATAAAATGCACACTGTGTATGATTTTTATACAAACTCAATTTTGTATTTTTATTTACATTATTATCTACAACTTTTAAGTACAAAGTTCCTTCTTTTGATGAATACATAATAAAGAATAAAATTGGTGTCAAAATGCATAAATGAAGAATGAATAAATGAGGTATTTATTGTCTTTTTGGCACTTATCTCCCCCTACTTTATTCCTTGTCGATCAACTCAATTCTTGACTTGGTCTCGAGGTTTAGGGTCATAAAATATTTTCAATATTTTATTCCTTTTTCTTTTCTTCTCTTTATTCTATAAATTTGGCATTAAAAATAGTAGTATTTACAAAGTAAATGTAATAAATAAAGAATGCTATTATGCATAAATTGAGGCTATTGACATGCAATTGCTTGGGTTTTTAAGGTCAAAATGATAGAATAAAGAATGATGAATGGAGATTCATCACTGCCCTAACTGGGCTTCCTATCTCCAGCCCAATTTTGGGTCACCGCTCCCTTGCACGATTAGGTGTAAGGGTCACCATGACCGGGACTAATATTTGTCGGTCATCATTGATTCTTAATATTTTCACTTGATCATTGATTCCCAATAATTTCACTTGATCACTGATTCCTAATATTTTCTCTCGTTGGAATTTATATTCATATATGACCAGTAACGTTAGATGGTTAAGATCTTGTAGGAGAGATCAAGGAAGGGCCTAAACTGAAGGTTATTAAAATCTTATTTACTTGATAACATGAGAATATGTATATATATATATGTCATCTAATTTAGATGTTAACCATTTCAATAACTTAGTTTTGTCACCATTATCTTCTCTAAAATATATTGTTTGCACATGTTGAGTACTGTCTGTACTCAATTCAGTATTTTGAATTATTATTTTATTATTTTTATAATCAGTATTATTAATCAACCTTTTAATTGATAAATAAGAAATTCTTCTGACAATGCCTTCCATCAATACTTTTCTCTTAGAATTCATACTTTATGTAGAGCTGGTAATGATATTTAAGATTTATGCAAGGAACAAACAACAGACAGGCAATGATTTAAATTTGAATTTGAACTTTTGAATTACTTATATTTTTTATAAACATATACTCAATTGATGAGGTTCACAGATTTTATAACTTAGTCCTTAACATAACCCATCACCACAACATTACACAAGGCTTCTAGATATTACTTAAGTGTGAGATTAACACAATAGAAAGTTTATATGAGAATTAAGAGATGAATTGTAAATTAGAAGGAAATCTAACAACAATGTTTCAGTCCATAAATACCCAAATATAATTATTAGATGATACATCAATTTACCTTATCTATTTCATAATACTACAAAAACTATAACCTATAACCGAACATATATTATATATATATTTTAAATTTAATTATAGTCTTCAGTAACTACAGAAGCAATAGAAAATTGCTAAACATATTCATTACACACATTTTTTAAAAACTGTATATGCAGTAGCAAGATCAAGCATTTTCTTCCAAAGGGCACACGCACCTTTAAATAATTTTAAATATCTTATAATAGTTACAGTAACAAAGCGTAAATTAATATTTTTTTAAATGTCAATAATAGTTTACAGTAATTTATAAAAGCAGAGCTTAAATTCATCAATTTTTTAAATTTTAATAATAGTTACAGTAATTTACAGAAGCAGAGCTCAAATTCATCATTTTTTTCTAAAATTTCAATAATAGTTACATTAATTTACAGAAGTAGAGAAGTTACCTCAGTCCTAAAATTTAATTTTTTAGAAGCTATTTCATGATTTAAAATACCAATGTCCCAATAACGGAGGATCCATTGTGCAAGACACATGCATGGCAACAAAGAGAAGGGAAATTTTTTTGGATTGTACCTATGGATCTTCTATACTTGGGGATTAGCTTGCATGCATGAGAGGATCTTCAGGAGCCTTCCAAAAGGAGATAGGAGCAGCAAATGGGGCTTTGTTTTGCTAGAAAGGAGCAGTTGATGCTGCTCAAATTGAGCTTCAGAAGCAGTAGGACAGTAGCTTCTTGTTGCAGTAGTTGGCTTCATAAAGAAGCTCCAGCAACATGCAGCTGTTCTCCAGCATCTATGGATAGAAAAGAGTTGAAATTGTGGGGTTTTGGGCTCCTATGGCTAAGAGCATTTGAGGATTTGGGGGAAATCAGAAAGAAAGAAAAAAGAAAGAGGTTCGGCGAAAAAAAAGCTTCCTACGTTGCATTTGAACTCCCCTTTCACTTAGTTTTTTTAAATTATATCATCAATGACATCATCAAGGACAATATAAATGACATCGTCAAGGACATCACTAATGATATCATATTAGTTCCATTTTGTACTTCTAAAAAAATTATCAAAATCATCTGCATTCGTGCCTCGAGACTCTGATTTTGACGAATAATAGCTCATTTTGTCCATCTCAGAATGACGATCAATATGAGTATATTCATATACTTAGGATCGAGTTTGAATTCTCGAAATTCTTTAGATACAATCTTAGTTGGTGACTAAATTTTGCGATTTTAAAATATCAAACAACCTCCGATTGACGAGCAGTCGATGCCGTTGGTTTTATTTCATTGAATCAGATTTTTGGGTGATCGATTTGTTTTACGATTACCAATTTATGTTGTGGCTTTTCTGTGGCATGCATCATGATGCAATCGACTTTTGATCAATTGTTGCCGAACAAATTTTGATTTCTGAGTTATAGGTCGATTTAGGATTATTCAATATATATTGAATATTAATTGATCACTCAGATTCTTAATCGGTCAGATTCGGATTATTTGGATTTGGATGTTACAAGATCAAAGGGGGAAATGGGTGCAGGAGATGGAGAAACATTTGAGGTTTGAGATGAGGATGAAAGTAGGGCGATTCACAAGTGTAAGCATAGTAGAATAAACCTTGAGCTCCAGATTTTCGAAGGAATCATATTTTGCCTAAAACTATAGAACTGAGATTAAAACTAAGAATAGAAATGCAATACACTGATATTACCTAGGAATCGATGAAAGGGGCCCTCAATTCGGCTCGAAAGCCAAAGAGATAAGACTATTGAGTGGAACTCCGGTGATGGTTGGATCTGCCTCTTCGGGTGTCCTCCTTGCTGCAGATCACCACCAGATGCTTTCTATCACCAAGATCTAGATGGAAGAAGAGATCTGAGGGGCTATGACAGGCTAAAGGGTGATCATATATCCCACTATCACCCCCACCCGATGCTACTTTGTAAGATTGTCCTCCCTTGGAACCGACTCTTGACTACGTGACATGGTTAGTGGAGCAAATGTAGAAGAGGATAGAGAACCTCACCGAACAGAATAAGAGCCACACTGCCACTTCACCTTCTAGTGTAATGGAGTCACGAGAGGCCACCCTTGGGAGATCATAGTCACAAAAAATACAAAAAATGAAGAAAATATAAAAACCAAAAGAGACAATAAGGGGAGGCACCTAACCATTACAAATTGTGAGGAGATGGTACCTATGCCATCCACTTTGCCCATACATGCACACACCATAGTTCCCATCACCCTACCTCTCAAGGATGACTGTGTACAAGTTGATTCTAGTCACCCTTGTGTACAAGCTGATTCCGACTTCTTCCCTTTTAAGAAAGAAATAGAAAATTTAAAAAAATGTTGACCAACCCCGAAGTGGTGGCGGCTATTCAGGATACTTTTCGATGCCCCACTTCGAAAGGCCATGAAACTTTTTCCTGCACCTAAACCAAGAAAAAAGAAGAGTCATGGCATGATTGAGCACCACATTTTGACCATGGCCACTACCAATGCCATCACTGACTGTGTTCCTAACAAGAAAAGGGGCACGAGTACACCCTTCGTAGATGTGTCATTTCTGACCATCATTTTGATAACACTCTCCTTGACAACAGTACACCAATTAATATAATACCCTTCTCACTTTTCGAGACACTAAATCTAGGGTCTCTCAAGAAAACCAGGATGATTTGTCAATTTGTTGATCGATCAATAAAGATGCTGAAGGTATTCTTGAAAATGTTATCATTCAGATCTAGGGCACGCGCTACATTGTTAGTTTTGTTGTATTGCCGATGAAGACCCCCACCTCTATGGAGCGCACTCCAATCATCCTAGGTCAACCTTTTCTCGCTACTGCGAAGGCCGTTATTGATTATGGACCTAGAGAGATAGGATTTCGTTCTAACAATGGGAGCATTCTGATTGAGACGATCAATGCACCCACTACCAGTCAGAAACCCACCCCTGATGAGAGTGTACCTGTATTAGCCAACTTAGAGGACTACGACTATGTTGCTGAGATTAGAGATGTTTGACACCATGGACGATATGAAGACTCAAGAATTCCTCTTCAAAGGAGAAGACTCAGAAAGCATAGACCTTTGTGTTCCCTCTTCTTATGTGTGGATATGTGTCGATGAGATCCGTAGAATTTACATTATAGATACATTACTGCAGAGGGCAGAAAAAGCAGAGACTTTATGGGCCAGACCTATCCTTACTTCTTCCACGAGTTTGTGCCTTTGCTCTTTGAGACTATTGAGGATCTCTACCATGTTGATCCTGATCAGGGTTCGTCAACTATTGACCCCGATATCAACTTACACCTTGTCAGATACATTCCTCAATACTAGCATAATAAGGTAAAGTTTCTACCTTCTTGATCATTGTATATTCATCACCTTGTATATACTCGCTTTTGTTTCTTTCATTGCATCCCATGTTTTGTCATCCACCTCGATCCGTGTTTTTACCTTGATTAGGATGTGCTTTATCCTAAGTACAGGGGAGGTGGATGAGTCGATTGTTCTTTCTTCATTCCATTTTATCACTCATGTCATTGCTTATACTTAGGGATCTCTTACCCTAAGTATGGTGGGGTGATGTTATTCATTCTTCCTTCTTTATTTTCTTTATTTATTCTTAATTTATTTTGATCCCCTCGCTTGTCTCCTCACTTGTTGATATTATGTCTATATGTAGGGATATTTTACCCTAAGTAAAGGGGGAGACATACCGAACTGCTGATTTGTTCATTCTAACCCTCAATCATCCCCATTTTTTCCTAAGTATAGGGGGGCAATCAACTTCTTATTCTATATTGAGTCGTTGTAGTATAAACATGTCCTATTCTCAGCACGAGTTATGTCTTCTTTTTTCTCTTTGATCGCTATAAGGAAATATTTTGAGCTAAGTATAGAAGTTCGTATATATGATGTATATACTTTATCCATAACTCGTACTTTCATATTTTGAATAATATGGCTGATATACTATATAGGGTAAGGGTATATGATAATCCAACTATAAAGAATACACCCTAAAAGTGTATATTTTTTTTCAAAATTATTTATAAATATGATTAATAAACTGATTTCAAATTATTTTGCAAAATGATATAGAAAAATGATTGGAAAATGTCTTGAAAAAATCTTTTGAAAACCATTTGAAAAACTTTTGTAAAATATTTTCAAACCTTTGAAAAATCATTTTATAAATTTACAGAATTTTATTTTATTTCTTTGAATAAAATATTATGAATATCTAGTTGCAAATGATTTGGAAATTAGTTGTATTTTTTTTTTAAAATTTTATTCATACCTTCGAAAAATCTTTGCAATATGATTTTCATTTTTTGTAAATGTTTATAAATTATTTGTCAAAATTATTTGCATAATAAAGTTTTCAAAATATTTGTAAAATTGTTTTCAAAGTCTTTTGAGAACCTTGTATACAATGTGATTAATAAAATTCTTTATAAAATATCTGTAAAACTTGTAACTAACAACCGACTTATGTATAAATTCCAAGTATAAATTCTGCACTCAATTCTTTTAAATATGCACTCACTCTCGTGTAAACATTTGTACATATCCCTTTCACTAACTTTTATCGAAAATCCTTAAAAATTGCACAATTTTAAAAAAAAAGCTATAAAATTTGCAAAATGTTTTCAAAAATTACATAAAAATTTGCAACAACTTTTAAAAAAATCCATAAAAGTTGAAATCAGAAAATGCTTCAAAAATATTATCTTACATTGCATTTGCATTTTTCGGATTAATAATGACAATTGAACTGGTCTGGGATAAAATCTGAAGATTGGATCTTGGTTGGACGTTAATCGACTTAATCACAGGAGCCTTACAAGAATTGGAATTCAGATAATTCAGGTCTACTAGACTTTATTATTTGAGACCACAAGACTGGATTCATATGTCATCTTGACTACCTAAGTAGAATATTTCAAAACACATGTATGACTCTTGTAGATAGTGGCCTAACTTGGATACATGCACCTTATACTTATCTCTATTCAATTGAAGGGGTAGAGGGCTGGATTTGCTGGCATGAGACACAAGCAAATGGAAACATACGAAGTCACAATCTGTGGCCATTGTACCCCAACCCGATCCAATAGTGACGAGGTCCAAGGATAGGATGTTGTGGGTTGCGATAAAGCCTCAAAAGATGGATAAGCCTACTAGCTCAAGAGGAAAAAGTTCTTATGTAAATGCTAGTGTAAATAGTATTTAAAAAAGAGAGTGTGTGTAATAAAGACTCCAAAAAAGTTAGACGAAAACAAATCAAAGAAAAATCAATTCTCGTTGGAGTTATGTATTCAATAAGCAAGGCCTATGCTTCAATGTCAAAGATTTTATGGTGCTTGTAGTTAGATGACTTGGATACACCGGTCAAGCATCCTAGGATAGGTAGCTACACCAGCTATCATCCATTCTCTTTTCCACTTCCTCTTTTCGAGATGGTTAACTTGAACTTAGAAGGGAATACCCCATTCCTAGAGGAAAGAGTTGTTGGATTGGGGAATTAGGGTCAACATGTTGGAGAAGACTATCTTTTTATCGCTTGAGCTGAGAGGATCTACACATCACTTACATTATACATGATAGACTCATAGTTATAAGGGTTGTATATGATGCAGATTTGTTTTAACCTAGCTTTTGAGGAGACTTGGATAGAGTTTTGTGGTTCTTGAAGGCTATTGAGTTCAAGTCTGATTCCCAAAATGGTTTCGATCAAACTTAAATTCCAAGGTCTGACTGGGCTCCAAACTTTGATTTTATGAAGATAAGTTTCAAAGTTAAAATCAATTCAACTTATTCCTTTTTCTTTTTTTCTTTTCTTTTATGCACTTGTTATCATAAGTTTTTGTTATGGACTAGCAAAGAAAAGTATAAGGGGTGATGAATCTCCATTTCATCATCCTTATTCTTTCATTTTGGCATTAAATCCCCAGTGAAATGCTTGTATATAACATTACTATTTGACTTATAAATATTAAATAAATATAGGTATTTAATTACAAAATAAAAGAATGAAGGAAAGAAAAGAAAAAGAAATGAAGTTTCAAAGACACTGAATGACCCTAGACCCTGAGACCAAAGTAATATTGACTTGATCGACCAAGAATAAAGTAGGGAGAGATAGGGCAAATCAATTGCACGTAAAATACATGAAAACTCTAAGTTTATTCATTAATAAATAGCTTTTTATGCCCTGTTTTATTTTCTATTTTTAACACCTCAAATAATAAAACCCTAAACATAAAACTTGTACATAAAATACAAAGAATAATACAAAAATAATTGTATATAAAAATAATGCACAGTGTGACTAGAACACATAGATCAGAAAGCATCAAATAAACTTTATAGACATGTATCTCCTCTATACAAACTCAAAATTGACCAAACTCATTTATTGTTCATAAAATTAATTATCGATCTAACGAAGGTGGTTTCATTAAAAATAGAGTTAAGATTCAAAAGTTGGCTTTTGTATTCCTATTGTATAGTGAACATGTATATTTTATTCAATCTATTCAGTCCTTATAGCTTTCTTATATTTTTATATACTTGTAAATATTATTTGAACTATATTAAAAACATAAATATAAAATAAAAGCCTTAAAAATGTATTAAAATAAATCAAATATTATATTATATAGGTATAATATACATATAATACATTTACCCATATTTATTTAAGAACATAAATAAAATAAGGAAAATACAATAAAAATATATAAATATATATTATAATATGCATGGAAATATTAACACCTTATAAATAGTGTTATAAAATAAATAAAATCACAATTAAATAATACATAAATAAATAACCCTTTTTTATTTTTTGATTTTAATTTATTAAAATCAATTACTATTTTTAACTTAATTAATAAGGGATTTGTTTCCTTGAATTTTTTGGTTGGTCAGTGAAAAACGGGAATGCGAAAGCCGCTAAATAATGGTCTGACATATCAGACTCACTGTCGCTAAGGCAACTACTCAAGTCTTCACGTTGATCAACAATTAACCCACACAATCAATCAAGCAATCAAGAGAAAGGATTAAAATTTATTATACCCTACTAAATTTTTAGGAAGATTTTTAGAATTTTTATATTTTTAGGAGTTTTCTTTTATATTTTTTATGATTTTTGATCTGAAGTTAAAAGACACTAAAATACACAATATATATTTTTTTGGGAATTTGTTAAGGTGTTTTTATAATTTTTATGGATTTTATAATGCAAACAGTGTTGAAAATGAGTGTTTTTGAATTTTTATAAATATTTAAATGCAATAAATATGCAAAATAAAATTATGCTGTGAAACTAGGATGCAACAAGAATTTATGGTAATTTTTTGGTGATTTTTGGAGTTTTAGAGATGCATGAAATAAATACTAGGAACATAAAAAAAATCACGCTGACAGGGGTATTTTTGTAAATATAGAAAAGCTGAGGGGGCAAAGTACAATTTGTCCAAAAAAATATATACTGTAATTAAAATGTCTCTGGACTATATGTAAATACCAAAATCTGCGAGGACTTTCTTGCAAAACCCCTAGGATACACGTGCGTGAGCACATGCGCCTGTCAGGGGCCAATACGTAATTCGCAAAACCGTAGGGGCATAAATACAAAAATGGCAGAAAATATATACTGAATATTAACGTTCTCGGACTACAGATGAATATTCAAAACACATGGGGTTATCTTGTAATATTTCCAAGTCACGTGCGTAGCGCACGTGACTTGGAGAGGGGCCTAAATGAAGTCTTATAAAAGGCAGGGGGCGTTACATAAATTGTCCAAAAGTTTAAAACATCTGATGAAAGTTTAAATATTAGGTAGCTAATACAAAAAATAGGCCGGGTCGACCTTGCAAAATACCATTGCCTTGGTGCGATCGAACGGTGGGATCTCTCCCACTTAGACACGTGTCGCTCCGCTACGCCTTGATGACGGTTCGCTCCCAGCGGCCTAGATTAGATGGGGATTCGAAGTTCGGACGGCTGGCGGGTGTGCTTGATCCAACGGTTGGAGTCCCTGCACTTGACACGTGGCGGTGCGAGGGATCGTGATGACGGTTCGGTTTAATGGATCAGATTATCTCCTCAGATGCGGATCTATGACTGGGACGGCCCCAGATCGGACGGCAGCTGCGTTTCCTGGAGCAACGCCTTGATCGGATGACTGGAAGCACGGGAGAACGAACGAGGAGGAGCTCCGGCAGGGCGAAGTCCTCTAAGCTTGTTCTCCCACCTCTGGCGAACATGAAGCTTGCAATACGGGGCGTTCTTTCCCAAGAGGCTCTCCCTATCCGCTGGAGTTGTCAAAAGTCACCGGAGGCTGTTGAGGTGCGCACCACGAGGCGGCGGAGCTGGAGGCCCCAAGTTGCTCCGGCGTCTTGTCAAAATGTCCTCCAGCCGCTGATCTTACCTGGGACCTGCAGAAGAGAGGTGAAGGGGTCGAGGGCAAGTTGCCTCGACCCCATGGAAGGTGGAAGAGCACAAGTGACGGCGAGGACTTTGATTCGTTGTCGACCGACGAGCTCGATGCCGGCGGAGGCGAAAACCAAGATATTTGATGATGATTAAACGATGGATTCTTGAGAACGAAATGTGGGGACTATTTCTAACTGTTTTTTAAGAGCTTGAGAAGCAGGAGTACAAGGGAAAAGAACCTCACCACGACGCACGGGCAGAGAGCTCCGGCGACGGCTCCGGCGAGGGGATACACCTCTATTCGACACCAAATCGGCCTCCCAACGATCGCAATGAGTTCCTGCTGTCACCAGGGAGACTCTCGACGTCGAGGACTTAGGATAGACTGGTGGAAGAGTGATCCAAAAGAGAGAGGAAGTCGGGGGCGTCCTTTTGTAGGGTTGACGAAGTGGCATCAAAGAACGAGGCGCACAAGGCGGAGCAGCGATCCAAAGCCCAATATTTCATCTGGGCGCGTATCATGGAAGATTGGGCTTGAAAAGTCATGAAGGGTAGAACACGATATGGTGCAAGGCGTGCCCTCAAAAAAAACAAGAAGACGGGTCAAAAATGCATTCTGACACAACCCATACGTTGGGCAGAGAGTTGACCAGAGGTCAACTCTTGCTGTCCCCTGGTTGGTCCACGTGGACCAACCAGGAAAAAGACTGGGGAAAAACTTGTAAATTCATTTAAAAATATAAGATGATTTTATTAATTTTTAGTTATTAAATAAAAAATGTTTTTTATTTTGTAAATTATTAACTGGTGATTTTTAATTATTTTTTCGAGGTCAGAAATACAAGTTACCTTTTATACCCTTCATAGGTATCTTTATCTATATATTTTAATATTTTATTTTTATTTTATACATTTAATTTATTTATTTTTGTTTATTATTTTATAAATTTATAAAGTATTTTTATACACTTAAAAATATTTTTATTTTATTTTTCTAAAGTGTTTTATATACTTAATAAAATAGGAGTATTAATTCTGTAGGTATATTTATAGGTATTATACCTATGTAATGTATACATGTATTTTATTTTATATTTTCTTTAGGTTTTTATTCTGATTTTAATATACATATATATTATAAATAATATTTATAAAATTATAAAAATATAAAATTTTACAAATAAAGAATAATAAATAAAATGAATATTTTAATCTGTACTAGCATACAATAAGGGTCCAAAACTCAACTTTCAAATCGTAGCTCCGCAAAATACGAAACCACCACCATTAAGTAGCTTATTTTAAATTATATACAATTAAAGTGAGTTTGACGCATTTCGAGTTTTTATTTGGGATATACAGGTCTGGGAAGTTGGGATTCTGGAATTTTATTTAGACCTTAACTTTTTATCTGTACATTATTTTTGGGTGAAATCAATTTTCTATTTATCTTTATTCAATTATCTACAACTTTCATGTACAAAGTTTCTTTATTTGAGGTATAAAAAATGGAACCAAAAATAGGTCCCAAAATGAATAAAGAATGAAATGAAATGAAAGGGATTTTTATTGTATTTTCGCCCTTATCTCCCCCTACTTCATTCCTTGTCGACCTAGTCATTGAGATGCCTAGATCATGGGGTTTCGGGTCATAAAATATTTACAATATTTTATTCTTTTTCTTTTCTTTTCTTTATTCTATAATTTTGGCTTTAAAAACCGTATTTTATACAGTATTTACACAATGATGCATGAATGCTAAAAAGCCTGAATTAAGCATATTTACATGTATTTACTAGGGTTTTTAAGGCCAAAATGATAGAATAAAGATGATGAAACGTAGATTCATCATCCCCCTATACTTGCCTTTGCTAGTCCCTAGCAAACACTTATGCAATAAGTGTAGAAAAGAAAAATAAAGAAAAGAAAAAGAAGAAATGTGGTTTAAATTTAATTATCAAACTTGTCTTCACAAAATCAAAGTTTGGAGCTTAAGTCTGACCTTTGGAATTTTAGTGCGGGCGAAACCTTAACGAGAACTGAATTTGAAATCCAACAGTCCCTGAGAATCCCAAAACTCTGCTCAAGTCTTCTCAATAGCCAGGTCAGAAATATCTCAACTCATACGCAAACCCTTACGACTATGAATCTGACTCGTACAGTGTAATTGATAGTGGCTCTCCCCAACTAGAATGACAACGAGACTGACTTCTCCAGCATGACAACCCAATGATTCCCTAATCCAATAACTCCTTCCTCGAGGAGCGGGGTATTTCCTTCTACTTTCAAGTGGCAACCAGCTCAAGAGGAGGGGGTGAAGAGAAGAATGGACGGTAACCAGTGTTGCTACCTATCCTAGGATGCAGGACCAGTGTAGTCGAGTCATCCAGTTGCAGGCTCACATGATTTGACTTTGGAACTCAAGCTTGCTTATTGACTTTACAACATATGTACATACTTTGCTGGCATTTATTTTTGTACATGCTGTCCATTGTTTTCTCTTTTTTTTGAAAAACTATTCACAGCAGCATTTACATAAGGAGATTTTTCCTCTTGAGCCAGTAGACTATCCCTCTTTTGAAGCTTTATCGCAACCCACACTCTCCTGTCCTTAGAATTCCTCATCACTGGACGGGTTGTGGTGCACTTCCCTACCTAGAGGAGGACAAGTGTTTCCACTTGTGTGCATCTCATACTAGCAAATCCAATCCCCTCTACACCCCAACTGAGTTGAGCCATGTGAAAGGTGCATGTGTCCAAGTTAGGTCATTATCAACAAGAGTCATATGTGTGCTCCGAAATACTCTACTTAGGCAGTCAAGAATCCATTGATCCAAGTCCCATGATCCTCAAAGAATTAAGTCAACTAAACGTGAAGTACCTCAATCCCAGTTCCTATAAGGTTCCTGTTACTAGGTAGATTTTAAGGTCCAATCAAGCTCCAATCTCTGGATTTTATTTAGACTTGTTCAACCAACAAACTTAATCCGAAAAATGCTAATGCTATGCGAATGCTATGCAGAATGCAGAAAATATTTTTGTGATGCAATTTTCAAAGATTTTGAACTTTTTATGGATTTTTGAAAAGATGATGATGCATATACACTTTTTATTTTTCAAAAAGATTTTTCAAATGTTTTTGGATTTTAGTTTTGCAAATGTTTTTGGGACTTTTGAAAACAAAAAGATTTTGGATAGAAACTAGGGTAAAAGTATTTACACATGAGTGCTTCTTATAAATACAAGAAGTGGATTTTAAGAATTTACAAGGTAAGTGGTCAATTTTATACATATATATATATATATATATAAAGAATTTTAGGTGTGATGCATGTATTCCTCAAACTTATTTGAAAAGGATTTTACAAGTAATTTTGAAAAACTATAGTCCAAAATAATTTTTACAAACATCTTTACAAACATGTACACACATTTGAAAATCTTTTTGCAAAGGTTTTACAAAAAGTATAAATAGATTTTTCACAATTTTTTGCAACCATTTTTCAAACCATTTGCAAATTATTTTTCAAACATTTTATTTCACACAAAGAAAATTAATTTTTACAAACAACACATTTTTACAAAGGTTGAAAACATGTAACAAAACATTTTTCAAATAGTTTTCAAAAGATTTTCACAAAGATTTTCAAACTTTTTTTCAAACATTTTGCAAAAAACATTTTGACCTAATTTATTAATCAGTACATATAAGAAGAATTTGAGGAATGATAGCATCTTTTTATTAGGGTTTTTAATGAATTTTAAAGAATTATTAGCCATACTTATTAGGAAAATATGAAAGTATGAGTTATGGCTAAAGTATATACTCAGTGTATACGACCCCCCTATACTTAGCTTGAGCTACGTCCTCATAGATCAGAGAGAAAAAGAGAAGACATAACTCGTATTGAGTATAGGAAAATCTAAAGAATAAATGAATGAAAAAGAATGAACGAATGAGAACTTGACCGTCCCCCCTATACTTAGGATCAAATAATCCTAAGTATAGCAGACTGTACACAAAGCAGGGAGGGTCAAGGGTGGGAATGAATAGATCGTACTCGGATTGTCTCCCCCTATACTTAGGGTAAGATATCCCTAAGTATAGACAAGAAGAGGAGACAATGGAGAGGATCAAAGAATAGAGAAACTCGGGGGGCACACCCCCTATACTTAGGACAAAGTACATCCTAAGTATAGAAGACTGTCTACAATGGGCGACACCTTTTTGATAGATACAGAGGATAGACAAGGAAAAGAAGAAAAGAAGAAAAGAAGAAAAGAGATGAAAGTGGATATGAACAACTCGGGATGCACATCCCCCCTACACTTAGGATAAAGTACATCCTAAGTGCAGCAGTGATGAAAGGGATGACATCATGTCAGTAGAATAAGATAAAAGAGACGGAAAAGAAGAAAAGAAGAAAAGTCATTCAAAAATTTTTTGCTCTGCTTGGCCTTCCTCTGCCTCTTCGGAGATATCTGGCTCATCCCTGTAGATTACTTGAACAGAGTCAACGATAGACATGAATGTATCATGTTCTAGGTAGGGCTTCAGAAGCTGTCCATTGACTACAAATGGCTGTGCGTCAGCTGACAAATTGGATATCAATACACTTCCGTTGTCACGCACCTGCCTAACCATAAATGACCCAGTCCATTTACTCTTCAATTTCCCTGGAAAGATCTTTAATTTCGCATCAAACAACCACACCTTCTGACCTGGATCGAAGGACTTGCGACGGATATGCTTGTCATACCACGTTTTGACCTTCTCCTTGTACATCAGGCTGTTGTCATATGCATAATCTCTGAATTCTAATAATTTGTTCAGATTCAATTTCCTGTTCTTTCCTGCTTGCTCGGAATCCAAATTACAGATGTTGATGGCCCATAAAGATTTGTGAAATAGTTCAACGGGCAAATGACATGGCTTGCCATACACCAGGCGGCAGGGAGACATTCCCAAGGGTGACATGTACGCTGTTCTATAAGCCCAAAGAACGGAATCAAGTAGTTGAGACCAGTTCTTGCGATCTAGTCACACAAGCTTCTGTAGAATTGTCTTGATCTCCCTGTTTGAACATTCAGCTAAGCCATTGGACTGCGGATGGTAAGATGAAGCAACGCGATGTTCAATACAGAATTCCTGAGTCAGCTTCTTCACCTCTCTGTTTATGAAATGACTACCCCCATCAGATATGAGAATTTTGAGAATCCCGAACCGTGCTATGATGTGATCTCTTAAGAATTGACAGACAGTCCTACTGTCGGCGGTTCGGGTGGGGATAGCCTCCACCCAACGACTTACATAGTCGACAGCAAGCAGAATATATTCATAGCACTGGCTGTTAGGAAATGGACCCATAAAGTCGATCCCCCATGCATCGAAGACGTCTGATATCTGAATGAATTTCAAAGGCATCGTGTCTCTCATTCCTATGGTTCCACCCATCTTCTGACAGTCAATGCGACATTTGACATAATCATCTGCATCTTTGAATAGTGAAGGCCACCAGAGGCCACTCTGAAGAACTTTTGCTGCCGTTCGTTTGCCTGAATGATGTCCTCCAGAATCTTGGTCATGACATAAGGCGAGGACACTTGGAATTTCCTCCTGAGGAATGCACCTTCTCTAGATACGATCTGCCCCCTCACGAAATAAATACGGATCCTCCCACTGGTAGAAATGGATTTTAGACAAGAATATGTCTATTTTCAACTTTAGTCAATCCTGTGGGATTCTCTTGGTCACCAGATAATTCACGATGTCTGCATACCAAGGAAGCGAGGTGACTAAAAGAATTGCCTCGTTAGGAAAGGTCTCTGTGATTGGCTGCAGGTTCAGCTCAAGAGATTCCGGCTTAGGAAGCCTTGATAGATGATCGGCCACCACATTCTTTACCCCAGGTTTATCTTTAATTTCCAAGTCAAATTCCTGGAGGAGAAGGATCCACCGAATGAGGCATGGTTTGGCGTCCTTCTTCTGCTGTAAGTACCGAATGACCGAATGATCAGTGTAAACGATTACTTTGGATCCAAGGGGGTAGGATCTGAACTTTTCCAAGGTAAAAACTATCGCTAGCAGCTCCTTTTCTGTGACAGTGTAATTTCGCTGGGCTTCATCAAGCGTTCGGCTAGCGTAGTGAATCGCAAACGGTACATTATCTTTCCTTTGTCCAAGTACAACACTAATGGCATAATCTGACGCATCGGTCATTATCTCAAAAGGCTGAGTCCAAATTGGTGGCTGCAAGACAGGGGCCTGTGTGATGAGTTCTTTCAGCTGATGAAAGGCAAGGAGCACACGGTCATCCACAATGAAGTCATTCTCCTTGCCGAGCAACTCAGTCAACGGTCTGGCCAGTTTGATGAAATCTTTGATGAATCGTTGGTAAAAACCGACATGGCCCAAGAATGACCTGATTTGTTTAATTGTTGTAGGTGGCTCAAGTTTGGAAATTACCTCGACTTTGGCTGGGTCAACCTCCATGCCACGTTTAGAAACAACGTGACCCAGCACGATTCCTTCGGTCACCATGAAGTTGCTCTTTTCCCACGAGAGCACAAGATTGACTTCGCAGCACCTCCGCAAAACTCGATCTAAATATTCCAGACATTGATCGAATGAGTCCCCGTAGACTGAAAAATCATCCATAAAGACCTCGAGAAAGTTGCCCATCATATCGGCAAAAACTGCAAGCATACACCTCTGGAATGTGGCTGGGGCGTTGCAAAGCCCGAACGGCATCTGTCTAAAGGCATATGTACCAAAAGGACAAGTGAACGTGGTCTTCTCTTGATCTTCAGGAGCAATAGCAACTTGATTGTATCCAGAGTATCCATCCAAGAAGCAGAAGTATTCCTTCGTGGCTAGTCTCTCCAAGATCTGGTCGATGAAGGGTAAAGGAAAGTGGTCCTTCTTGGTGGTGAGGTTAAGTCTTCTGTAGTCCACACACACTCGCCAAGAAGTGTGTACTCTGGTTACGATCTCCTCTCCTTTGTCATTCTTCATAATGGTGATCCTTGATTTCTTGGGCACAACATGCAGAGGGCTCACCCATTTGCTGTCGAAGATGGGATAAATGAATCCCGCATCACACCATTTCTGAATCTCTTTCATGATCATGACAACCTCCCGCAGATTAGGATTTAATCTTCTCTGAAGTTCTCGAGAGGGCCTGCAATCTTCTTCCAGAAAAATGTGATGCGAGCACAATGATGGATTGATCCCATAGAGATCCGAAGTTCGCCATCCTATCGCCTTGCGATTGCATTCAAGAACCTCCATCAGACAAGATTCTTGGTCTACGGTCAGGTGTGCATTGATAATGACCGGGTACATGTTCGGTTCTCCCGCAAGGAAGGCATATTTCATGTTGGAGGGCAAGGGTTTCAACTCTGGCGGGGTCTGAGATGCTTCAGAGGTGACCTCAGCTATTAATGCAGGTGGCGATTCTTTCATCTATTCGGTGTCCACCATACTCGGTTCTGCCTCTTCACTCAGAGTTTGACAGAATGCTTGAATGATTCCCTCTTCATCACAAGATTCTTCAATAGTTTGCTCTTGGTTTTGAAGGCACATCACCTCCACGGCAGTCTCATCCAGCACATCAGCGAGTTCCTCTTCGTGATCGATAAGGGGAAATTCGATTATGGTCTCCACTCCCTCCTCGGGGCAGAGGAGTTCTTGGATCTCATTGTTGTCCAAGAAGAAGTTGGTGTCTTGAATTTCTGCTAGAAAGTCGCAGTCGTCAGAATACTCAATCACCCTTGCACGTGATGCAGAGGTTCGTTCAGCTGGTGCTCCCTCAGACAGGGTCTCCACTCTGATTGTTTCGTTGCCAGCCCAAAAGTGATTTCTCCAGTCCCATAATTCACTACTGCGTTCGACGTCCGCAGGAATGGTCTTCCAAGTGTGATTGGGGTAAGGAGTAATGGAGCAGGTACGCCCATATCTAGCACCACAAAATCGGCCGGGAACCGGTTTCCCTGAACCGTAACTATCACGTCCTCCAACAGGCCCCTAGGCCGCTTGACTGATTTGTCTACAAACTGCAGAATCATCTTTGTAGGTTTGAGTGGTCCTAGTCTGAATTCTGTAAGCAGTGAGGCTAGCATCAGGTTGACGGAAGACCCACTCTCGAGAAGTATTCGTTCAAATTCCTGATTGAACATTTGACATCGCACAAGAGGTGCTCCCATATCCAACTTTTTATCCGGGAGGTTGCTGATTGTATTAACTGTGGCCATTGTGAGGATATGCTTTTCGGGCTTGCCACTTTTATTCCTGGAATCGTGAGGGTGAGGCCTGCACTTGGTTGTACATTCATCTTTCAATCCTTTCTTTACAGCTGGCATGTACTCAAGAGCTTTCATCAATGGCATGTTCAACACTAAATTCTGGATGATTTCTATGATAGCAGGATCAGACAAAGCATTTTTCAAAGTTTTCATTTTTTTGTGTTTTTTATTACTTCTGGAAAAGAAATATTTACAAACTCTTCACCAATGTCATTCAAAGTATTGTCCATATTGTTGTTTACAGGTAGATGGAAAAAAGGAATAGAATCATCTACAAGATGTGGACCAAAAATGGCAGGCTCGGCTTCAGGTGCTGGCGTTGGACTCGCTGCAGGTGCAAAATTCCTTCTGTCCGTAACTAGTTCTGTAGCAGGTGCAGACATCTCCAATGCTGGCCTATCTCCACCAGGGCTGCTGCTATCTTTTTGTGTTTTGTTGTTTTCTTCATTTTTTTGTGATTTTCTAGTTGATGGTGCTGTCCCCAAAATACTTCGTGGCCCTGGTGTTGGATTGGCTGACGATTCCCCATCAGATGCAAGATACTTCCCCTTCGCGGTAGCTGATGGCTTGAGTGTCCTACCGCTCCTGAGAGTAACAACATTAGATAAAAAACAATTTAATTCACCTGATTTTGGTTGGACATTACCGACTACCTGCTCCTTGCATCAGAAATTGTTCGGATTCGCCTAGACTTGAGCAGGGATGGCTGTTTTTGCAGCCGTCAAGTCGTCGATCTTCTGGTTCATCTCAGCCATGTTCTTCATTAACTGTTCTAAGCAGGCCAGGGCTGGATTAACCGGCACAATCTCAGGAGAATCCCCCTACTGGGGTCTAGAGTGCTGGTATGAAGGCTGAGGCTGTGACTGGTAATCCTGAGAAAATTGGTGAGGAGGAGGGTTGGAGGAATACTGTGAGTTCTGGTGATATGTAGCAGCCGGCTACTGATGATACCTTTATCCACGGTATCCAGACTACAGAGGACCATGCTGGTAGTTCTGCCTCCATGTGTTGCTGTGAGATGGAGGCTGGTACTGATATGAGGGTTGGAAGGGTCTCCCACCCTACTGCTGCTGGTGATAGGGCTTTTTGCCCATGTTCTGACCCTGAGAGTATCCCTGAGGATGGGTCAACTGCGCTTCGTTGTTCCATACACCATTGATCTCCTGTATCAGTGGCGGGGGTGGAGAGAACTTCTCGGAATAGGTTGGCTGGGACCCAGGTTGATATACAACTATCTGTGTCTGAGGCTGCAGGGGCTGCTCCGGAACCTGCACGTAATACACGTGCTGAACAGGCTGGGGCTGCGGTGGAGTCGGCTGACGGTTCTGCTGCATTATGGCTCCTTCTTCTCAGCGTTCGGCTCGGCAGTAGTAGACACAACGTTGCACATGTTGGCATTCAACGCAAGAACGAGCTGCTCCAGCTGCTGGGAGATCAAATCGAGCTTTTCCAAGCCCTGGGTCCTCTTCTCGATGACTGATAATTTCTTGAGGTCCTGCGACCTCTTCTCAATGATGTCCACCTTGGACAGATGGCTCCCAATGATGCTCAAGTTGGAGCTTTCATCCCTGTCTTCAGTGTGAGAAGCCATGTTTAATGGCTTGCTGATGGCAGTTGGCATCTTCATGTATGCTCGGGACGAGGATTGAGCGGCTTCTCCTTCAGCCATTTCCTCGAAGATGTTCCATACCACGTCCTCGTCCTTGTTGAAATGTGAACTGCCACAAGCAACATCTACAAGCTTTTGGCTCTCAAGTGTAAGCCCACCAAAGAAGTGTTGCACGAGACTAGTCTTTGGAATTTCATGGTGGGGACACTTCTCCTGGAGATCCTTGAATCTCTCCCACGCTTCATGGATAATCTCGTGGTGCTGCCGGCAGAAACTGGAGATACGGGCACGCATCTGATTCAATCGCCCGAGAGGATAGAACTTATGGAGAATGCAGACTTCATCTCCTTCCAGGTCGTGACTACCTTCCCAAGGTGGTCGACCCAATATAGGGCCTTGTCTTGAAGGCTGAAGGGAAAGGCGGTCATCATGACTACTCCCAAAGGAATTCCAGGGTAGTGAGCGGTAGCACAAATGCAACCAAACTTTTTGAGATGAATATAGGGCTTCTCAGTGGTATTCCCGTGGAATGTGGGAAGCAGAGACAGAAACTGCGGATTAAGCTCGAAGTGGGCATGAATGCATGGAATCTGGATCCACTCAGTGATGTGGCCTGCTCCTGGATTGTATGTCTCCTTCAGCGTAGGCTTTGGCTACGGTGGGTCTACGCCTGCTCCATCGAACTCTGGTCCTCCCACTGAGAACTCATCTCTAACCTCTTCAAAAATGAACTCTTGATTTGGATCATCCTCCCGTCGGCCATCTCTTGCATCGGCCCTCCTCCTTAGATCATTCAACATTTTCTGGAAGGTGGTCTGGGCCAGGGCTTGGTTAGTCAACTGCTGCTGGATGGCTTGAATGGAAGCCATCAATTGACTATTGACATCATTCTGCGTGATGTACTGCCCTTCCTCCGGATTGGCTTCAGCTTCAGGTTGGGGCTGTGATCCCTTTCCTCTTCCACCGGCCATCTCAGATTCTGCTTGGTTTGCTGGCTCGGAATCGAGCTCTAAGTCTGCACATGGAAGAATGCCCCCGATCAGTCTGAATTGCAGCACCAGATGGAGAGAAGTGTTCTGTGTTGAGGTCAACACATAACTTTGTTAAGGATGGCGATGTGTAAGGAGTAAAATCAATTGCCATCCAAAACAGACAGAATTCGGGACAAGAGTGATCCCGATTTATTGAAGAAGACGGGGAGTCTGGAGATCGATTCACGGAGTCTGAACCAGGTTCTCGGGAATCACCCCAAATTATTAGAAAGGGCGAGCAGATGGAACTGATGTGGGTGTCGACAGAGTCTCGACTAAACTGTCCATTTATCACCATCTCGAAGGTCAAGAGGAAGATCGATACAGATGAAGATACAGAGGTCAACGAGAAATAAATGGAGTGTAAAATAGTAGAAGGCTCACAATGAACAAGGGTCAAATGGAAGGAGAACAAATTGGCGCAAAGGCGCGATGTTTTTGATCTTGACCTTAACTCGACTAATCAATCAAACCCAAAGCAATGGATTCACTAATGCGACCCGTGAAGCCGTGAAGGTTCGACAATTATCATTGTGAGTATTAGATCTGATTTTTCAGGCAATTATCTTATCACGAGTCCTTAGAGCGCTACGCCTATAGGAGAGAGAGTACTGCCGGAAAAGTATCATGTACTTGTCCTCCTCCTGTGTAACCTGTAGTCTGCACTTTTTAAGGTCCTTGTAACCCTTCCTTGATCCCTACTCAGCTAAAGAAATATAGGGAGGAAGACGATAGGCAAAACCAATACTTCGGATCTCGCTCGCAACGGAATCAACCATGAGCTTGCAAGAACCTACTCGGACGCAGACGATGGGACAGACACCCCCATGAAGGCGTGCCCTATGCTCGATACTTCGGACAAGGTCAATGCTCTACGCAATAGAGAGTCATCAATGTCGACCAAGCCCTACTCATCTACGTACGATAGAAGCGCCAATACTTCAGAAATCCATGCGATACACAAGGCAGCCACAGACTGGGTTTTGGGCTCTAATCCTTACGAAGACGCTCACCTCACTGGGAAGGAAACCTTCCTATGCAACCTGAATACAAATGAGGGCTTTGCTCACCCCAAGGAAATGAGTCCAATTAATCGGTTTTATTTTTGTCAAGTATTTTTAGCAGTCCCTTTTTTAATTTTTTTGTGTTATTACTTGTTTTGTGTAGATTCAATACAAGCGCCTAACGTTTTGATATTTTCTTTGATCCCTATTGATCCAAAAACAGAGGGAGAAGATCGGAAAAGCAATGCAAGGCGACACCAAGATGGAAATCTCACCTTTGTGCCTAAATGATGAATGCCAAGATAGAAGACTTACAGTGCCTCCCAGCTCTCTCCATGCGGGATGCAAAACAGGAATTCATAAACCTAATCTATATGCCGATATACACACGGAAATCGTCCTAAGCAGGCAATTGCTACACGTGAAGAACCAAATGCTAAGTACTCAGATCGAAGCCTAAGTCCGGAATCTGATGCCGATCGGTGTCCGCCACAACGGATCCTGCCAGCGCTGTATACGACCTCTAGCGACACGCGGCTTCGAGACTGAGTACTTTCACAATTAATTAATTCTAAGTCCAAACGAGAAGACTATAGGTGCATGCAATGGTTATTAGGTGTTTGGCCTTAAACTACACGATCAAGCAATCCTAAAAACTAAGGGCTCATTCCACAAAAGAAAGAAAAACAAATCCGGAAAACAAAATAAAAAAGGCAATGAAAAATGCGGCAAAACTGCGATGAGCCCCCAAGTGAACAAACACTTGGAAATTGGGCCCGAATGTCCAAAGTCTAGGGTACCTGTATTATTACAAATTGATAAAATGTCTCTCTCTCACAAAAATAATAAAAACCTAACTATCCTCTCTCTCTCTAGTCCTCCTGCTCTCTCCTGCCGATTGGGATAGAATAGTCGGCTCCGCCTCCCAAGGCTGCTCAGGATCCCCTAGGAGATCCTCCTCGGTCAGTGGTCCCTCGCAAGAAAACAAGAAAGGGATGTCAGATAGTTCAAAACAAATTATATAATAAAACAGATAATAAAAAATGGCTAAGCATATAAAGGACACAAGTCTACTCTACAAACCGATGATCCCCGGCAACGGCGCCATTTGAAAAACGGGAATGCGAGAGCCGCTAAATAATGGTCTGACAGATCAGACTCACTGTCGGTGAGGCGACTACTCAAGCCTTCACGTTGATCAACAATTAACCCACACAATCAATCAAGCAATCAAGAGCAAGGATTAAACTTTATTATACCCTACTAAGAATGTATAATGGCAAGCAAGTAGGGGTCGAACACAGGAAGCACAGAGTAAAGTAAGCAGACAAAAAGTCAAGTCCTATGTCTAGTGAACTACTTAGCCAATTAGGACCTTTCTCTTTGTGGGTTTTTTTAATTTTTAATTTTTTATTTATTTTTAATTTTATATTTTTGTATTTTGATTTTTAATTTTCTAATTTTCTAATTTTCTTTTTATATTCTATATTTTTATATATTTTCTTTTTCTTTTAAAAAAGATATATACAAAGTAAGAAAGAGATAGATAATGTATTAATAAAAATAAGTAAAAAGACTCAAAAATCAGGAAATAAAATATTTTTGGGCTTTTTGATAATTTTCTAGTGTTTTGTGATTTTTCTAGATTTTCCTAATTTTTTAGTTATTTTTAAAGTCAAAAATACTAAAAATAGTGAAGAAAATATAAATCTGAAACTAAAATGGAGATATAAAATATCAAACAGTAACAAAAATTCTCCAAATTAATTTTCAATAAAAGATAATAAAACAAGGAAAATTCAGAGACAAAAATTAGATTTTTAAGATTTTTCTAGAATTTTTAAGATTTTTAGGAGATTTTTAGGAAGATTTTTAGAGTTTTTATATTTTTAGGAGTTTTCTTTTATATTTTTTATGATTTTTGGATTGAAGTTAAAAGACACTAAAATACATGAAATATATTTTTTGGGAATTTATTAAGTGTTTTTATAATTTTTATGGTTTTTATAATGCAAACAGTGCTGAAAATGAGTGTTTTTGAATTTTTTAAAAAAATTAAATGCAATAAATATGAAAAATAAAATTATGCCGTGAAACTAGGATGCAACATGAATGTATGGTAATTTTTTAGTGATTTTTGGTGTTTTAGAGATGCATGAAATAAATACTAGGAACATGAAGAAAAATCATGCTGACAGGGGTATTTTTGTAAATATAGAAAAGCTGAGGGGGTAAAGTACAATTTGTCCAGAAAATATATACTGCAATTAAAATGTCTCTAGACTATATGTAAATACCAAAATCCACGAGGACTTTCTTGCAAAACCCCCAAGATACACGTGCGTGAGCACGCGCGCTTGTTAGGGGCCAATACGTAATTCCCAAAACCTTAGGGGCATAAATGCAAAAATGCCAGAAATATATACTGAATATTAAAGTTCTCGGACTACAGATGAATATTCAAAACACCCAGGGTTCCCTTGCAAAATTTCCAAGTCACGTGCGTAGCGCACATGACCTGGCGAGGGGCCTAAATGAAGTCTTACAAAAGGCAGGGGGCGTTACACTAATTGTCCAAAAGTTTAAAACAGCTAATGAAAGTTTAATTAGGTAGCTAATACAAAAAAGAGCCCGGGTCGACCTTGCAAAATACCCTTTCCTTTGCGTGAGCGAACGGTGGGATCTCTCCCACTTAGACATGTGTCGCTCCGCTGCGCCTTGATGACAGTTCGCTCCCAGCGGCCCAGATTAGATGGGGCTTCGAAGATCAGACGGCTGGCGGGCGTGCTTGATCCAACGGTTGGAGTCCCTGCACTTGACACATGGCGGTGCGAGGGCTCATGATGAGGGTTCGGTTCAATGGATCAGATTATCTCCTTGGATGCGGATCTACGGCTGGGACGACCCCAGATCGGACGGCAGCTGCGTTGCCTGGAGCAACGCCTTGATCAGGCAGCTGGAAGCGCGAGAGAACGAACGAGGAGGAGCTCCGACGGGGCGAAGTCCTCTAAGCTCATTCTCCCAACTCCGGCGAACTTGAAGATTGCAATACAAGGCGTTCTTTCCCAGGAGGCTCTCCTTATCCGCTGGAGTTGTCAAAAGTCACCGGAGGGCGTTGAGGTGCGCACCACGAGGCGGCAGAGCTGGAGGCCCCAAGTTGCTCCGGCGTCTTGTCAAAATGTCCTCCAGCCACTGATCTTGCCTGGGACCTGCAGAAGAGAGGTGAAGGGGTCGAGGGCAAGTTGCCTCGACCCCGCAGAGGGTGGAAGAGTACAAGTGATGGCGAGGAGTTTGATTCGTCGTCGACCGGCGAGCTCGATGCCGGCTGAGGCGAAAACCAAGAGATTTGATGATGATTAAATGATGGATTCTTGAGAACAAAATGTGGGGACTATTTCTAATCGTTTTTAAGAGCTTGAGAAGCAGGAGTACAAGGGAAAAGAACCTCATCACAGCGCACGGGCAGAGAGCTCCGACGACGGCTCCGGCGAGGGGATATGCCTCTATTCGACACCAAATCGGCCTCCCAACGATCACAATGAGTTCATGCTGTCACCAGGGAGACTCTCGACGTCGAGGACTTAGGATAGACTGGTGGAAAAGTGATCCAAAAGAGAGAGGAAGTCAGGGGCGTCCTTTTGTAGGGTTGACGAAGTGGCGTCAAAGAATGAGGCGCACGAGGCAGAGCAGTGATCCAAAGCCCAATATTTCATCTGGGCGTGTATCATGGAATATTGGGCTTGAAAAGTCATGAAGGGTCGAACACGATATGGTGCAAGGTGTACCCTTGAAAAAAACGAGAAGACGGGTCAAAAATGCATTCTGACACAGCCTAGACGTTGGGCAGAGAGTTGACCAGAGGTCAACTCTTGCTGCCCCCTGGTTGGTCCACGTGGACCAACCAGGAAAAAGACTGGGGAAAAACTTGTAAATTCGTTTAAAAATATAAGATGATTTTATTAATTTTTAGTTATTAAATAAAAAATGTTTGTTATTTTGTAAATTATTTTATGATGATTTTTAATTATTTTTTCGAGGTTAGAAACACAAGTTACCTTTTATACCCTTCATAGGTATCTTTATCTATATATTTTAATATTTTATTTTTATTTTATATATTTAATTTATTTATTTTTGTTTATTATTTTATAAATTTATAAAGTATTTTTATACACTTAAAAGTATTTTTATTTTATTTTTCTAAAGTGTTTTATACTCTTAATAAAATAGGAGTATTAATCCTATAGGTATATTTATAGGTATTATACCTATGTAATGTATACATGTATTTTATTTTATATTTTCTTTAGGTTTTTATTCTGATTTTAATATACATATATATTATAAAGAGGATAGGGAGTATGCACCCGGGTGCATGTAATTTTACATGCACCCGACCCTATAACTTCCACTTTTTTTTATTTTTTCGAAAAATACCGCCATGTATATACATCTATATTATATACTCCTCTATTATAAATAATATTTACAAAATTATAAAAATATAAAATTATACAAATAAAGAATAATAAATAAAATGAATATTTTAATCTGTACAAGCATACAATAAGGGTCCAAAACTCAACTTTCAAACCGTAGCTCCGCTAAATACGAAACCATTGCCATTAAATACCTTATTTTAAATTATATACAATTAAAGTGAGTTTGGCGCATTTCGAGTTTTTTTGGGATATACATGTCTGGGAAGTTGGGATTCTTGAATTTTATTCAGACCTTAACTTTTTATCTATACATTATTTTTGGGTGAAATCTATTTTGTATTTTTCTCTATTTAATTATCTACAACTTTCGTGTACACAGTTTCTTTATTTGAGGTATAAAAAGTGGAACCAAAAATAGGTCCCAAAATGAATAAAGAATGAAATGAAATGAAAGGGATTTTTTATTGTATTTTCACCCTTATCTCCCCCTACTTCATTCCTTATCGACCTAGTCATCGAGATGCCTAGGTCTCGGGGTTTCGGGTCATAAAATATTTACAATATTTTATTCTTTTTCTGTTCTTTTCTTTATTTTATAATTTTGGCTTTAAAAACCGCATTTTATACAATATTTACACAATGATGCATGAATGCTAAAAAGCTTGAATTAAGCCTATTTACACGTATTTACTAGGGTTTTTAAGGCCAAAATGATAGAATAAAGATGATGAAATGTAGATTCATCAGTCAGCGTGGAACAACAAGAAGCTTACGTTTGTTGACCAGGCGATTAATTGTACTCCCTTTGCCTTTGACTTCTATCAGAGGTCACGAGACCACCACCTTCTCGATTTCTTCCCCTTCTTCCGTACCTCCTTCCGCCTCAAGCTTCCCACCATCCTACAGCCCCATCATCCCTAACCCACGCCAGCCATATAGAGTCCACCAACTCCGTATCTTCTCCACGCAATCGCTTAGTCCCTTTTGCCCCTCACTCTGCTTATAAACAAACCCTCCATGCAACGTTTTCGCTTTTTAATCCTTCTTATTCCTCTGTAACCTCATAGGAGTCTGTGGTCTGAGCCCATGGTGACAGCACGTGGTTCCCAGCCTTGTCGGTGTGGATAAGGTGGAGGAAGGACTGATATGCTCTCACCGGAGCTCCTCCGACATATCCTCTCTGCTCCATGTTCATCAGGTTAGAGTTGTTAGTTTTAGGTTTAGTTTGTTGTGTTTCCTTCCTATAATGTAGTTTGATCATTAGTTTATACACTTAGAGCTTAGGTTAGTTTAATTTTAAAATCTTTGTAAGCTAGAGCTTCAAGCTCCATCTCTGATTTGTTGTACATCTCCTCTTGTTTTGACCCACAATCACCCCCATCTTCTGGCATGTTTGTTTCTCCATCCGAAACCCATCCCATCTTCCCATCTTGATCCTACAAAGATCAAGCTCGACCTGAGCTTCCTCCTCAGCCATTCATCGGAGCTCATTCTCCCCACTAATCCATCTACTGCCCAGCTTCAACAACTGGTCGAGGGGACATGCCTCGAGCCACTGAACCTTTTTATCCAGGTTTGAGGGCCAGGTTAGTTGAAAGTGAAACCCCTTCCAGGTACCTATCGTTTGAACGTGGAGCCATTTGTGACCACCTACATACGCGGTGGAGCGCCAGCAACGAGCTGGGCTTGTCGGAGTTGAAGAAGGACGTTGGAGGAATGAGAAACCGTCATTCGAAGCAAATCCCCTATGTTGTTCTTGCTTATTCTTGCAAAGCACCCACATACCATTGGATCGAGGGAGGCACGCCAGATTCTTTCCCAGCCATCAGATCAGAAGTGAATCGACATCCTTATCCACCGCCCGATCCAACTTAAGTGTACCACGTGGAGAGCGCAGCATCGCTGGATGGCACCTATTTATGGGTAAACTTTACGCCAACCCTTCTGTGCTTTTGTATTTAAGATTAAGTCCTATATATATTAACTCCAGTTTAATTATTTGTGTAATATTTGTAGTGGAACCCTGTTAATTCATGTTATTTACAGATAGGTCCTTGCGCCTCATCCGTTGCGCCAGAATTTCGGTCGAAATTCGACCGAAATTCCTAAGGGGAAGAGTCATAGTACCAAAGTAGAATTAATATCAGAATAGAATATGAATGATTTTTAATATCTACATTTTATTTAAGGGATTTTTACCCCAGGAATCCTATAAGCTTTGTAAATTACCTCCTCGAACTTTGAAACATCAATATTCCTCCCTCGATCATATTAACTTGCTAAAATTTACTAGGTAGACCCTCGGGTTTGCAACCATCTATTTTTACACCGATGACCATTTTTTCATTGGTAAATGCCCTATTTTACCCCCAATTTGTAGAACATTGGAGGAGTATGTCTTAGCATGCCCCGCACTTCCCAAAGACTTTATTTGAGCTTCAACCATCTTATTTAAATGCCCCACATATTGAGATTTGCTTCAATCAAGGAGTACCTAGAGAGATCATATAAGAATTTTTTGTTGCATGTCCAAGAGGTAAGAACACTATGGAGAGAATCACCTTGAAAATTTTTTATCGATGGGTTAAGAGTGTTCTTAACAAGTATTACATGAATATTTATATTACAAAAATCATATTTGACATGGTTTCTAGGTTATGCATCTCTCTATCTCTAGTGTTCCCGGAAATGATCGAGTCAGATATGAATGTCAAAGCTTTGCTACGATGAAGGCATCCTCGAGGCCATTGAGTAAGGGGAGGAAATTCTGTGCATGTCTGGATCGAAGCTGCGATTTTTTTGGCTGGGTCGACGATGACATGCCCAATGATCATACCTCCCAAGAAGAAAAGAATATGGAGTTATGATTATTGCAAGAGTTAGTCAAGTTCAACGAAGATTTGACGATGATAAAATGTGAACTTAAAAATACAAGAGTGGAAATCAAGAACATATACTTTCATGTGAAGGTCCTATCAATTTGTGCACTTGTATTCCTCACAACTAAACTCATGTAGAATGCTTAAAGAAGAAGTGAATGTACTACCTCAATGTGAGGGAAGTGTCCCTATTTGTATGCTCTCATCCTTACATTGTATTGCCGATCGAAGTCAATCTCAAGTGCCTAAAATTTGACCAGCATTGCAACCAAAATCGATCTCTTGATTCATATGCATTTATTCATTATCTGTCATCAACATAATATGTTCATGTTGTTCATACCACACGTAAGTCTAAGCTACTGTTTATATGACATGTCGATCTCAAAAATCCCCCAAATTACACAACAAGTAAATCCAAAAAACCAACACTCCAAATCAAAAAGTAGATTCTTCTCTTAGAACTGTAGGTGTTGTCCAAATCATCAAGCTTCTACCAAAAACACGGATCACTTCATCAAACTTCTCTCTAAAAAGTAGTTCTCTAACCAGTAGGCCTACCTGAAAACAAAAAAAAGTCCAATTAGAACTTGTCATGTGTAAACTCGTGCAAGTGGAATTGATAACTTCAAATTTGAAATTAGATCGGACCTTCCAAAAGTACTTGCTAGAAATTCCTAGGATTGTGACTAATCACGTAGCTGCAAACACTTGAAAATATAATTTGACCTTAAGAATTTATCCAACAAAGAAAATCCAAAATGTTATGGGATTTTTACCTCATTTGGTAATGTTGGGGTCATCTTCTCCAATTCATGTCGCTTTCTTTGGGCATCCTCTCTTCATGATTCTTGGACCAACCTCCCCTTCAACGATGGTGGTCCTTTGAAAGTAATCACCAAAAGAGAAGATTCAAAATTTAACATGCAGTCCATCTAGTGATTCTAATTTGGCATACCTTTACGCTCCCAAAGTAGAAAACTGCTGGGTATAGACTCTTCAACTTAGATCTCCATGGATGCTCGCACTAGGGTTACATGTTGTGATTCATTCTCAGTAGCTTTGGTTCATGGATTTATCGGATTTTGGCACGTTTTTCTCTGATGTCCAAAAGAATTACACCTCGTGTATTTGTGTTGGGTCTTTTTTCCTCGTTCCTCGCTCTAATGTGATTCTTCTTTGTCCTTCTTTGAGGCCTCATACAGTGCAGAGGTAATACCTTGTACGCTATTTTATTGGGTTTCAAGCATAACTTGTGAGGTAAGGGGGAAATTGATCCGCATAGGTCCTTCGATAATGGATTATGCTATAGTAATGGGATAAGTAGTCATCCCAACTCACATTACGGCTAGTAGGGCATTCCACCTCTACGTTTCTCTCGCTTGACCTCCTTACAATGCATCCAAGTATATTCTTAGTTGAGGTCCTTATATAGTCTAGTGCAGTAGATACCATCACTCCTTGCATTTTCCTCCTTTCAATCTCTGCTCTTCTAATATTATCATCAATTTTTATCGAATCCAATAAATCATATCATGTATTAGAAGGTGGCGGTCCTCGTTAATCCACAAATTGAAAAACTCACTTAAATTATTGGTGATGTAGCGACAATGAGCTGCCGTGCTTAGTTGGGATCTCGATCATATCTGGTTAATTCCTATCATGTATTCAAAGCACTTGTATTGGCTTTTTGAATCTCTTTCATCCAATGGAGGAATTGCTTTGACTTGAAAGCTTTGGCTGCTGACCAGATTATATGCTCCATTTCACTCCCTGGAAACTTCATCTTGAAGTTCTTGTAAACATGGTGCATACATGCCCTATGCTCTGCAAATTGGAATTTGTCTTTCACTGCACTCTCCAATCCCTTTTGACCATATGAGATTATTGCTAAACCATTTCCTTGGCCACATTGGATAGCCCTGTCCAAATGCTTCAAGAATCAATTCCACGTAACGCTAGACTCTTCTCCACGATCGCAAAGGCAACTGGAAAGATCATGCTTCTTGCATCTAGGGCAGTAGTAGATAGAAGTATTCCCATGTACTTGCCCTTCAAGTGGCTCCCATCCAAACCCAAGAAGGGTCTACATACAAACATATACCCATCCATGTTTTCTTTAAAAGAGATGAAACATTTGAGGAAGGAGTCATCCTCCTCCAAAAAGTAGTAGATGACACTGTGGGATTGCGATGCTTCAATTCTGTAATAAGGGAGGAGATCCTCGCATATAACTCCCCAATACTCCCAAATAATGAATCTGATGCCCTCCTCTTTCCCTAGTTAATGGTCATATAGGGAAGACGAAGCTTGATTACCTCAATGAGCCTATCATATAGTTGCTTCATTGTGATTGAGGGGTCTGCTTCACCCAAGCCAATATTTGGTGTGCTACCCACTGCTGGCTAGCCATGGTGTTTCCAGCATAATTGTTTGAAGCGCAAGTGTGGTCAGCCACCAAAGTCCTCACTTTGAACCTCTTACTATTCAGTATTAAGGAGGCACGTATCCTCTAAGAACATCCTTCCTCCCTACACTTTGTTGTGATTGGGGGGCTTTCGCTCTTAATGTATTTAGCGGCAAGCTCCTTGGTGATGCAATGAGATGCAAGTGTGGAGCAGTAGGTTTCTTAGCTTTCAAATTTAGCCTTCACTTTAGATGACGAGTAATCCAAATCCACATTTGCTTCAGAGCCCTCGTAATCGCTCGCATTCTCCATGTCATAATTAAGAAGATGATGACATATATTCTCAGAGACAAGGCCATCCAAGTCATCCGAATAAATACTATCCTCTACTTTATTGTCAACAACACTGTAATTGGAATCAGAAGAATTAGAATTGAATGGTGCTTGGTAGACTTCATTGGTCCTCTGCAAAGCAATTGATCTTGTACATCTGCGGTTCGATGGTGTTTGGAGGTGATGAGTCTCCATTTCATCACCTTTATTCCTTCATTTTGACCTTTAAACCCTAGTTGAATGCATGAATATATCATTAATTTGTCAAAATAAACATTCATTAATTTGTACAAAAGACTATATAAAATATTGTACATTTATTGTATTTATTGCCAAAATAAAAGAATAAAGGAAAGAAAAGAAAAAGAGCGAAGTGTCAAGGACACTGAAGTGACCCTAGCCCTCGAGACTCAGTCATCTTGATGACTTAGTCGACAAGGAATAAAGTAGGGGGAGATATGGTGGCTAACTGTACAGAAACCACAGTTGGATCACTCTACAAAATAGGCTAATAATTACTTTTGGGGCCTATTTTATTCTTTATTATTTTCACCTCAAATAAAGTAAATTTGTACATGAAAATTGTATATAAAAATGTATAGAAAATACAAAATTTACTTCATATAAAAATAATATATAGTGTACATTTTATACACAGAATAAAATCCTAAAGCCCAAACTTCACAGACCCAGATCTCCCAAATAAAAACTCAAATGTAGAAATCACCTTTAATTGCATAAACTTTTAATATATATTTAGTAAAGGTTGTTTCATATTTTTTGGAGTTCAGCTGTGAAAGTTAGTTTTTGGACCCCTATTATACAATTTACCTGAATAAAATATTCATTTTATTTATTCTTTATTATTTTATAATCTTATATTTTTATAATTTTGTAAATATTATTTATAATATATGCACATATTAAAACTAAAATAAAACCATAAAGAAGTCATTAAAATAAAATATATATATTAAGTACATAGATGAATATACAATACATATACCTCTATAATAAATATACCCATTTATTTAAGTGTAAATATTTTATCAAAAAATATAATAAAAATATATTTATGCACATAAAAATAAGTCATAACTATATAAATTATCATAAATAATAATATAATCAAAAATAAAAATAAAATATACAAAATAAAGATGAAAATACCTAAATGTATACTTGTAAAAAGCAACCTCTAATAAAACACCTCAAAAATAAATAAAAACAAGTATAAAATACTAAAAAAAATGGAAACGCTTTTCATTTTATAACCTACAAATAATAAAATCAATTATTATTTATTATCCATTTTCCAAGGTATTTTTGCCTTGGAATTTCCTGGTTTGTCCACGTAGACCAACCAGGCACCTCCATTCATTGACCTAGGTCAACTATCCAGCCTCCCTCTAACTTTTGTTAGAACTTCATGAGAAGCTCCATTTCTCCCAATTCTATATGCCACAAATCATACCCATTGACCTCAAGACTTCGACCTTCCAGTAGCCATCTCGTCCTTCATCCATGCCCTTCCTAGAATCCCTGCAACTCTTGATCGATCTAACCCAAAATCTCCTTGAAACTCGCTTAAAAACCACTTATAAATAAACCCCATGGATACCTTTTGTTTTTTGATCCCTGTTCATATACTTTCAAACGCTCAAAGTGTGCCCTAGAGCTCGATCTTGGTGACAACAAGATTGAGCCGCCTTCTGCAGTGAGGAATGAAGGATTTCGTGATACAGCCACCTCCGATGGACCTCCGATGCATAGTTTTGCTCTTGAGCTTCTAGCTCAATCGAGCCCTTTCCTTTGCATTCCTAGGTAATCTTGTAGTGTCGATTTCATTCTGCATCGTTAATTTTAGATTTTATCCAGTGTGTAGCGTTTAATTCACAAATCCCCCAATTTTTGGAGCCTAGCCTCCAGGTCAAAATCAGAGTCATCCAACTGTTAACTTGCCCTGATCTGAAGCCATCTCACTCTCCCTTGCCTTCTCCACTGAACCCCCACTTCATCTAACCCGGATCCATTGTTGATCTGGGATTCGGAGTTCCCTCCGCTGCCCAACGTCGGAGCTCCCCCTCCATTCCATTCCCTCCTTTATTTCGACCAACTTCCAAGTCGAGGAGATAGTCCTCATATCTAGGAACATTTTGGTGCTGATTTGCATGACTAAGGATGCGTCTGGGACCCTGATGACAAATTAGAGCAGCTCCAGGTGCTTTGACATCGTCGGAGCACTGTGAACCCCCTTGCCTTCCTTAGAGTCTGCCGTTGCATGCGAAGGACACCCATCTTCCTACCAGGTTTGTTAGAGAAGCATCCCACGATTGAATCACGAATAAGCAAAGGATCGAAATTCGCCAGCGGCGGGTTCTTGATTGTTCTTCTAAAGAAACCTAGTGCCGTTGGATCAAGAACAAGGGCCCATGTCTAATCATGGCCCTTGGTCTATTCGAAACATCGTCCATTCAGAGCCGCACGATCAGACACGTGGCAATCACACAATGGCTAGATCGGTTACGATTAGTGGGTAATTTTCATAGACCTCCTCCACACTTTTTGTAATTGGTAAAAGGTCCTGTAAATATTTTATGTAATTTATAAAGTAGTGGAAAATTTGCATATGCTCCCCTAAACTTTTCAAATATTTCCATTTAGTCCATGTCAGAGTCACGTGCGTGTGCACATTTTATGTTGTAAAAATTGCATGAACATCCTTGTGGGATTATGTATTTCGCTTAAGTCCTGAAACTTTCATAGATGGTTCAAAAAAACGGTGGGATATTTGCATTTTCACCTAAAGTTTATTTTATATTACATTTATGCCATTTCTAAGACTTGTATTATTGTTAATTTGATCTATTTATTAAATATATCACTTATGCTCCAAAAATCACCAAAAAATAGTTGTAGGCTCCTGATTGCTAGTATCTTCTCTCCATATTTTGATTTCTGCAATTTAGGATTTTAGTATTTATTAAAAATCAAATACATCACAATTTCCTGTTTAGCTTATAAAATATTAGAAAATAGAAAAAGTTTTTGAAAATTCCAAAAAAATATTTTGTGTTTGTCTATTTATTTTCTAACTGTAGAAACCAAAAATCCTAAAAATATAAAAAGAAAATACATAAAAATTAAAAAGCTCCAAAATCCTTTATAATAATATGAAAATTCTCTGAAGTTCCAAAAATATTGTTTTATATTTTATAATTTTCTCTATATTATTACTATTTATTAAAATTTATTTGAAGAATTTGGACTTATTTACCTATTTCTAATCTTCATTTCAATTTCAATTAGTTATTAAATCCCTGAACTGGGATATTTTTTACTTTAAAAATATATAAAAATTAGCAAAACTCTCTAAACATTACAAAAATAGTAAAATTTAGTTAAAACCCAAGAAGATTTTATTTCATGTATTTTGAGTATTTTTATTAGTATTAATAATCACATTATCCTATATTGTATATATAGTCTTATATATCCTATATTATAAATTTAAAGAAAAAGAAATTAAAAATTTGAAAAACATAAAAAGAAATTAAAACCATAAAAAAGGGAAAGATAAAAACAAACAAATTATATAAAATTAAAAACCCACATTCTTGGATTAATATTGTCATATATATATATACATACACACCTATATTATTTATTTATTATTGATAAATAATATTAAGTGCTACATTGTATGTTTCCTGTGTTCGACACCCTACTCTCCTTGTCACTATATGCTCATTTATTTGTAGAATTTATAATAAATTTTATTCACACTTGCTTCTTCATTGGTTAATTTATACTGCGTCGGTTTATTGTTGAGAGTGGGCCCGAGGTTCTTACAAGTCACTCTGACAACTTTGCTCCCACTTTGTGTAGATACATGACCGACAGGATCCCTCATTCTTAACCCTCTTTCAAATGGCACCGTTGCCAGGGAGCAACGGATTGTAGCACTTGTTGTATTTATAATTGTTCACTATTTACCTCTATTTTTCTTGCTATTTATTGATAATTATTTGACTATTCTAATCCCATTTCTTTGTTTATTTTTCTTGCGAGGGGCCTCTTAGTGATAGCCATCTCTTAAGAGGTGGGCGCACTCGAGGCGAGCAGAGGTTGGATCTTCCTTTTGAGCCAACCAGGAGAGAGCAGGAGAAAGATGCAAGGAAAAGGAAAGGAGTAGACCAGACTTAGATTTTAATCTCATTTTGTGAGAGAGGGTGTCATTTTATTTTAAAAATAATTTGTAATAAATTGGACACTGCCACACTTAGCGAGATCCTGTGCCCAGGCATCTATTCACCTGGGGTTCTCGCCACGATTTTTAGTATTTTATCGCCTTTATTTTCTTTTTTTCACATGATTTGAGCTTTTCACCCTTGTTTATATTTGTTTTCTGTAAGTGAGCCCTTAGACAATAGGTTACTTGACTCGGTAGCTAGGTCTAAAGCCCTAATAATATTGCATGCACCTATATTGATATGCACTTGGACTTAGTCAAAATTAATTATTGGTTATTTAGACTTGAGATCGAGCACCGAGAGAAGTGTTATACAACGCTTGTAGGATTCACTGTGGCGGACACCGATGCACTTCAGAGACAGAACTTTTGGATCTCACTTCCGAGTAGTTAGCATTCGGTTCTTCCTGATAATAGCATCTATTTTTTAGGATGTTTTCTTGCTTTTTGCATATCGCCATATAGTGTAATTCAATTCTGTCTTGCATCCCGCTTGGAGAGAACTGGGAAGAACTGTAAGTAATTCTATCTTTGCATGCATCATAAGTCATTGAGGTGAGATTTCCATCTTAGTGATGACTTGCACGACTTTTCCATCCTCTCCCCTATGTGTTTATATCACCTAGGACATAACGGAAAAATACAAAAAAAAGTCGCTAGGTGGCTTGCTTTGAAAAATACTCAAAAAAATTGAAAACCCAAAATTAAAAAAGGGACTACTAAATAAACTTGACCTTCATCAAAATTCATAACGAACCATTCATTGTTTGGGTATTCATAAGGCCCACATTATTTTAAGGTACATTCTAGATAGAGCGAGGTGAGACCCGCTAAGGATAAGAGCCCAAAGCCCGATATGTGGTGCCTTAATTATTATCTAGGTTTGCAAAGTATTGGCGTTTCTATCGTACGTGACGGGTGATTCTGTTGCGAGGGAGCTCCGAAGTATTGGTTTCGCCTATCATCTTCCCCTATCTATTTCTTTGGCTAAATAGCCACCCAGACATGAGATCAAGGACCTATCAGTGCACAGATCACATGTTACAAAGGAGGTGGAAGAAGTACAGGGCGCTTACTTGGCAGTATACACGCTCCTATAGGGTTAGCGTACTTAAGGATTTTTTTCATAAGATTGCCTGAAAATAACAATAAAATCGAAAAGATAAAAGTAGCCGAACTCTTACGCCTTCACATGTGTTGAGTGGGTGAACCTACCCTTGTTTTGTGTTTGTTTGGATTATATTAAGGTTCAAAGATCAGTCATGCACATTGTGCCTTTTTTCACTTTCTTCTATTTGAATCCTCCTTTGACCCGCTGCTCATTGGAGAGCCTTTTACTGTTTTACACTCCCTTTATTCATTGTTTGACCTTTGTATCATTCTTCCATTTTCAATCTCCTCTTGACCTTCGAGATGGAGATACATGGATGGCTTAGTTGGGACCCCACCAACACCAACATCGATTCCATATGCTCGTCACCTCCATAATTCGGGGCGATTCCCGAGAACCTTGTTCAGACTTCATGAACCACTCTCCAGACTCCCCATCTTCTCCAATAAACGAGGATCACTCTTGTCTCGAAATCTGCTCATATTGTATGGCAATTGATTTCACTCCTTACATGTTGCCATCCTTAATGAAGTTATGTGTTGACCTTAACACATACCAATTTGTTACTTCTGGTTCCTCCATACAAACTGATCGGGGCATTATTCCATTTGCAGATCAAGAGTCTAATCTAGAGCCATAGATTGTGATAGAATCAGACTCAGGATCAGAAAAGGAGATGGCTCTCGGAGGAAAAGGGAAAGGACCACATCAACTACTTCAGCCAGATCAGAGCCAATAGCTAGATTACAACATTGTGAATGCCTAGATCCTAGCCTCTATTCAGGCAATACAGCAGCAGCTCACGGACCAGGCTTTAGCATAGGTCACTTTCCAGGATATGCTCAATGACTTGAGGAGAAGGAGAGAAAACCAAGAAGGAGGATTTGAAGAGGAACTCGAAGGTGGAGGAGGTGGAGGCCCATCAGACGAGCGTAGAGTAGAGTGGCCCAAGCCTACTCTCAAAGAGAGATACAATCCTGAGGCATGACAAATCATTGAGTGGGTCCAGATTCCTGCAATCCGTGCACATTTTGAAATGAAGCCTCAACTACTGGCGCTCCTACCCACCTTCCGCGGAAATGCCAATGAAGAACCTTATATTCACCTACAACAATTCAGATGCATATGTGGCACAACTCACTACCCTGATATACCACTAGGCATAATCAAGATGACGACATTTTCCCTTCAGCCTTCAGGATAAGGCCCTTCATTTGATCAAACACTTGGGGAAGGTCATCACGACTTGGGAAGAATTGAAGTCAGACTTTTTGCACAAATACTATCCTCTTGGGTGACTTTATTAGATGCGTGCCTGCATAGAAAATTTCACCCAAGACACACACGAATCCATCCATGAGGCTTGGGAGAGGTTTACCAGAGATAAAAGAGAAATGTCCCCATAATGACATTCCACGGACCAGTCTAGTTCAACACTTCTTTGGGACTTAAAATAGAGAGTCAGAAGCTCGTGAATGCCGCGTGTGGTGGCTCACATTTCAACAAAGATGAGGATGTCATCTAGAAGATCTTTGAAGAAATGGTCGAAGGAGAGGATGCCTTATCGTCGTCCCGTGCTTATCAATGTCAACCACAAAATGTTTAGAAGCCTGCACATATGGAAGCATCCCACGAGCCGGACAGGGATGAGAGCTCCAACCTAAGAATAATCATAAGCCACCTGTCCAAAGTGGACCATAATCGAGAAGCGGTCGCAAGATACAGAAAAAACTTGTTATGATTGAACATAGGACACAACACCAGGACAAACTAGATCAAATCACTAAGCACCTGGAGCTGCTAGTGAGCATGATCACCTCCTGCAACTTCGTGTCTGCATTGGCTTCCAACAAGCTGAGATGAAGTAACAAGCACCGCCACAACCTCCTCATCCATGTCAGCCCCCAGCCAACAGTTCAGCACGTCTACTACGTGCAAGCCCTAGAACAAGAACCACCACAACGTCGCAGCAACAGCTAGTCGTCTACTAGCCAGAGCCCCAGTACATTCCAGATCAGTTCTCCCCTCCACCACCTCTCATTCAGGAAGTGAATGGCGTATGGTCAAATGATGCGTAGCCGACCCGCCCAGGCAGACCTCAACAGGGTAAGGCTGCTAATTCCCACCAGTTCTCTCAGCAGTAAGGAGGGAGAATTGTCCAGCATAGCCAACCTCAAAACCAACAACACAGCAGTATCCACAGTATCATGGTAATTGGAGACAAAACTAGTATCAACAACCACAATATCATCCATATTAGCAGAACCGACATTACTCGGTTGTTCCATATCAACATCCTCCTCAGCAATATCAGACTATCAACATCACCATTTTCCTTAGTTTCCCTCTCAATACTCCCAACCAGCAGTCTCAGTACCATCTGTAGTGTCATAATGGTCAATACGTTGACCCATCCGAGACTGCCCCTGTGAACCCTACCTTGGACTGCTTGGCTGAGCTTGTTAAGGGCCTTGCAGATGTTAACCAGAAATGGGATGATCTCACTAAAACCAAGACCTCCATTCCAGCACAAGAGGAGGCAAACCTCAATAATTTTGAAAAAGAGAGCAGATAGATTGTGAAGTTTCCTCTGGTATTACTGAGTCAGATATGAATGATTTGTTTTTATCTAATGCTATCACTCTCAGGAAGAGTAAGACCTTGCAGCCATCAACCATGTGTAAGGGGAAGAATAAAGCAACTGTGGGGCGATCCATTATCTTCTTCTGCATCAGTCGGACCAACAGTTGGGCCGGGTGAGGAAGAAGGAGGAGCACCACCAACAAAAAAGCCAAAAAAATCAAGAAAGTCAAAATACTAAAAAGAAAGCACCAGCAATAGTGACAGCCGAAGCACCAGCCAGTCAGCCTTGGAGGAGACCGTACTTGCAGTTGATCTGACGCCAACCGATGGAGCCTCGCTTGAAGATTTTGGATGCCCTCCTTTCCTGCATGACCATGTGCATGTTAGTCATCCACATGTATAGTCTGATGTGGGCATAGATTTTGTTGTAAATAAGAACACTATTCCTACTCCTGCTTTTAACTCTGTGCATATTCCATTTCCTGATGCAATGAAGAAATCCAAAAAAATAAAAAATTGAAAACTTCCTTGTCTGACCATGATGTGATGGAAATCATTCATAATCTTGTTCTTGAAATGCCTCTTCTCAAAGCTATCAAGTACATGCTTAATATAAAGAAAGGCCTAAAGGAGGCATGCACCTCAAAGAGAAAGTAGCGTAAAGCTCATGAAATAAATGTGAAGCATATTCTCACTGTGGCTATAGCGTATGCATTCAACAATCTCCCGACAAAGAAGAAGGATATGGGGGCTCCTTTGGTCAGATGTTAGATGTTTGATCAAGAGTTCGACTGAACTCTACTTGATAGTGGATCCTCGATCAACCTGATGCCTAATTCACTGCTCAAAGAATTTGGGTTGGGACCACTCACGTCTACTAGAATGATTATGTAATTCACAGATACATCCATCAAGCATCCCCGATGAATTTTGGAAGATGTCATCATCACCATTCATGGAATGCAGTTCCTTGCGGACTTCATCATTATGGATATGGACACTTCAGTTCCTCTCCTGCATACCCCGATAATCCTTGGACAACTGTTCCTTTGAACAACCAAAGTATTAGTGAACTATGGCACCTGACAAATCACCTTCCGCTCGAATAGTGACAAGGTACTGATTGAGACGATCAGGTACCCAAACAATCAGAACATGCATCAGATGAAAGTGAGCCAACAGAACATCGGATAGAAGACTGTGATTTTTTGACCAAAATCTGTTATACAAATCTGTTTCTGGATGACATTGAGATTCATGCATTCCTCCCCGTAAAGGAAGTCTTAGATAGCACAATCGAGTTTCCAGATGTCCATGATGATGAGATTTTTGCTGAGTTGCCTAATGAAAGCATTTATGGCCACCTATCCTTGGCAGAGAAAGAGGACATCATTGAAAATTTTTGTGAACAAGATTTGATCATCAAATAATTTTGTGCAGCACTGCACTCAGATCCTACAATGCCAATGGTGGACACACTACAAAGGAAAGATCCGATACCATCGCTCTGCACAGTAGCTCAAGTCACCACCGAGCTGGACAAGCCCTAGCTGAGCTCAAGCCACTACTGGCGAATATGAATTACACCTTCCTTGCGGATGCGTCGAACATGTTCCCTGTAATCATTAATTCACAACTGACAGAGGAACAAGAATCTCGTCTTCTCGAGGTTCTAGAAAGAAACCTCAAGGCTATAGGCTGGAAAATTTCCATATTTCCATGGTATAAACCCCTCATTATGCTTACATTACATATACCTTGAAGAAGACAACAAACTCTCCCATGAATTCCAGCATAGATTGAATCCAAATCTCTGGGAGGTTGTGATGAATAAGATCACAAAATGGTGTGATGCAGAATTCATATATCCCATCTCCGACTTAAAGTGGGTGAGTACCCTGATGTTGTGCCAAAGAAGTCAAGAATCACCATGATCAAGAATGGTAAAGGAGAGGAGATAGTAACCAGAATTCGAACATCTTGGCACATATGTGCGGATTACAAGCTGTCTGAATTTTAGCGACTAAGAAAGACCATTTTCCGCTCTCCTTCATTGACCAGATAGTCGAAAGACTGGCTGCGAAGGAATACTTCTATTTCTTGGATGTGTACTTTGGTTATAATCAAGTCGCTATAGCCCCTAAAGATCAAGAGAAAACAATCTTCACTTGTCCATTTGGGATATATGCCTTCCACAGAATGTTGTTCGGTTTTTGCAATGCTCTAGCGACATTCCAGCAATGTATGTTGGTGGTTTTCGTAGATATAATTGGAAGTTTTCTTGAGGTATTATGGATGATTTCTTGATCTACGGAAATAGCTTTGATCAGTTTTTATCTATTCAGATTGAGTCCTGAAAAGATGCTGTGAAGTGAACCTTGTTCTCTCATGGAAGATGAGCCATTTTATGGTGACCAAAGGTATTGTGCTTGGCCATGTCATTTCGAAACATGACATGGATGTTGATCATGCGAAGGTGGAAGTGATTTCTAAGCTAGATCCACCTACAAATTTGAAGCATGTCGAATCATTCTTAGGGCATGTCGATTTCTACCGATGATTCATCAAGGATTTCAGCAAAATTGCACGTCCACTGACCGAGCATCTAGGTAAGGAGGCAGCCTTTATTATAGATGACAAAGTCCTCCATGCCTTTTCTTAAGGCGAAAGAAATAATCACCCAGGCCCCTGTCCTTCAACCGCCAGACTGGTCTCTACCATTTGAGATCATGACAGACGCTTCTGATTATGCTATTGGGGCGGTTTAGGATAGAGGAGAGATCATATTCCATTTTCCATTCACTATGCCATCAGAACTCTATATGAAGCTCAAATAAACTACACTGTCACTGAAAAGGAGCTGCTGGCAGTAGTATTTACCCTGGAGAAATTCAACTCCCATTTGCTTGGATCCAAGGTTATTGTATTTACAGACCATTCTGCCATCAAGTATCTACAAGCCAAGAAGGATGCCAAACCAAGACTCATCAGATGGATCCTTCTGCTTCATGAATTCTACCTTGAAATTCGTGATAAACTATGTGTTGGCCGATCACTTGTCAATATTACCAAAGCCTGACACTCCTGAGCAGAGCCTACTGCCTGTAAAAGAAACTTTCTAGATGAAGCCATTCTGTCAGTTACCCTCACTTCCTTGGTTCGTCGATATTGTGACACTATCTTGTATCCAAGAAAACTCCAACAAGAGTGGCTGAAGTTGAAAGTCGACAAATTCATGTCGGATATTCATTTTTATCAGTGGGGGATCCTTATCTCTTTTGTGAGGGGCATATTTGATCTAGAGGATATGCATTCCTCAGGGAGGAAGTCCAGAGTGTCCTCGAGTACTGCCATTCCAGAGAATCAGGAGGGCACCACTCCGGAAGATCGACAACAAATGTTCTACAGTGCAGCCTTTGGTGACCTACCCTATTCAAAGATGCAGAAGACTTTGTCGAACATTGCACAAACTGTCATAGATTGGACAATACTATTGGAATGAGAGATACAATGCCTCTAAAGTACATTCAGATCTTAGGACATGTTTGATGCATGGGCCATTGACTTCATTTACTCGTTCCCTAACAGTCAGGGATTTGAGTATATTCTGCTTGCTGTTGATTATGTGAGCTGTTAGGTGGAGGCTATCACAAACCGAGCCACTGACAATCATACCGTCTATCGAGTTCCTAAGGGAAAACATCATTGAACGGTTAGGATCCCTAAAATTTTCATATCAGATGGGGGTAGCCATTTCATCAACTAGAATGTGAAAAAGTCGACACAAGAATTCTGTATCAAACATCGTGTCGCCTCTCCGTACCACCCACAATCCAATGGCTGAATGTTCAAATAGGAGAAAAAGAAAATTCTACATAAATTTGTATGCCCCGACAAGAAGAACCAATCTCAGTTACCTGATTCGATTCTTTGGGCCTATAGGACCACGTACAAATCACCATTAGGAATGCCTCCCTACTACCTTGTATACGACAAGCTATGCCATCTGCCATGGAACTTATTCACAAATCATTATAGGCAATTATTATTGTAACTTGGATTCAAAGAAGGTCAGAAAAAAGTAGAAAGTTGGATCTGAATCAGCTCCTTAAATTCCACGAGTATGCATAACATAATGTACAAGGAAAAGGTCAAAAAGTGGCACGACGAGCACATCCGCCGCAAGATCTTCGAACCAGGGCAGAAAGTTTGGTTGTTTTGATGCAAAGCTCAAACTATTTTCAGGGAAGTGAAAGCAAGTGGATAAAGCCTTTCATAGTGAAACGGGTGCGTGACAATGGAAGCATCATCATATCTGGTTTGTCAGCTGACGTACATCCATTCGTGATAAATAGACATCCTCTAAAGCCTTATCTCGAACAAGACACATTTTTGTCCGTGGTTGACTCAATTCAGGTGGTCTACGGGGAAGAATTCACGGTTGTAACATCATCTCAATCAGATGAGGCCAGCAAAAATATTTTTTAATAGTTAATCATTTTCTTCATTTCTTCCTTTCTTCTTTTCTTCTTTTCATTCTTTATTCTTTTATTCTTCCGTAAAGTCGCATTGATCCCATACATCATAGTTATATTTAGGATATGCTTCATCCTAAAAATAGGGGGGATGAGTGCATTTGGATTCTCATTCTTTGATCCTTCGCATGTCTCCTCAACTCTTGACATTCTTTCTATATTTAGGGGTATTTTACACTAAGTATAGGGGGAGAGAGGCCGAGCTGTTGATTTATTCATTTATTATTCCCACCCTTGACCTCCTTGTTCTTTGTACACGGTCTATTGTACTTAGGATTAATTGATCCTAAGTATAGGGGGAACAACCGAATTCCTATTCTTTAGTCATTGTAGTATAGACTTCTCTATACTTAGTACGAGTTATGTCCTTCCTTTCTCTTCGATCTATGAGGACATGGCTCAAGCTAAGCATAGGATGGTCAATACATACTCTGTATATATTTTAGCCATAACTCGTACTTTTGTATTTTCAACAAGTATGGCGAAAACAATTATATATACACACCATAAAATTCATTAAAATCACCTAATAAAAAGATAAGTATTCCTCAAATTCTTTTTATATACACTCATCAATAAATTATTTGAAATTGTTTTACAAATTATTTGAAAAATGATTGAAAATTCTTTTGAAAATATTTTTAGATTACATCTTATAAAATTCTTTCAACCGTTGTAGAAATATTTTGGTTGTAAAAATTCTTTCCTTTATATGAAATAAAATGTTTTGGAAACCAATTTGAAAATGGTTTGGAAAGTGGTTGCAAAAATATTTGAAAAACAATAAATACTATTTGAAAAACGTTTGCAAAATATTTTTCAAATGTTTGTAAATGTTTATAAAAATTATTTTCAAAAATTATTTTGGACTATAGTTTTCAAAATCATTTGAAAAATCATTTTCAAATAAGTTCGAGGATATGTACATCTTTCTAATAAACACTTTTGACAAATTGAATATAATTATATATATAAATAATACCTTACCCCTTGTAATTTTTTCAAAAAAAATCTGTAAATATGAGATGCATATCCTGTGTAAATAATGTACCTATCTTTTCTTCCAAAAATCTTTTGTTTTCAAAATCCCAATAACATTTGCAAAATTTAAAATCCTGAAAAGCATTGCAACAAACTTTTCAAAAAAAGCTGCATAAAAAATTTCAAAACCTTTTCCAAAAATCCATAAAAAGATCAAAAGTTTGAAAATTGCATCACAAAATTTTTTTTTTCTGCATTGCACATAGCATTTGCATAACATTTTCATTCGTCGGAGTAATCTAGGAGATTGAAACAAATCCAAATAAAGTCTGAAGATTAGAGCTCGGAGTAGCCTTAATATACTTAATTTCAGAGGAACCCATTAAGGACTGGAATTGGAGTTACTTCAGGTCATCCTGATTTAATTCTTTAGGTTCCATGAGACTATGTTCATGTGCCAATTCAATGTGTCTAAATAGAGCCCTTCATATCATCTGTAAGATTCTTGAGATAATAACTTGATTAAAAACCATGCACCTAACACTTAGCTCGACTCAGATGGATTGCTGAAAAATATTGGGAGTCTAAGTCGGGATGATGCAAGGTTGCTTTGTCAAAGGTAGCTTAGAAACCATTCTTGGGGATTGCCGACACCGATACTCTAACCCATTTCTTCTAGTAACCATGGTATCTAAAGACTAGAGATGGATTGAAATAATGCTTCGGATGAGGGATGGTCTACCAGCGTAACTTTTCCATGACCACAAAAAAAATGGGTGGACCAAAAGATTCTATACCCATCGGGGCACAAAACAAGAATGCAGAAGCTATCCAAGGACAACAAATCCAAAGAAGCCAACATCAAAAATTCCACAAAATTCAAGCTTCGGAAAAGCATGCTTCTTGGTGAAGACTTGGTTACACTGACCGACTTCACAAGGGAATGAAATGAGATACACTTGTCCATTCCACCTCTCTTCTCAATTCTTCTTACTTCCTTCTCCCATTTGGTCATAAAGACCGGGAGCACCTGACCTTAGAAGGGAATATTTGTCTCTACGACGATGAGCTACCAAAAGAGCAGAATCCTTGATTGTTCAATTATTTTGTCTGGGAGAGCTAACACATCACACACACGGTTCTATCACTTCAGGCAGCAAGAAATATGCAACTGAGAGGATGGTTCTGACCTGATTGTGACTTGGACTGAATGGTAGGATTATGGGACCTGTAGGGTTGTGGTGTCACAAATCCTAACCTCAAAGTGGTTCCGAACACACCATTAATCCAAAGGTCTTCACCGAGCTCTAACTTAGACATTATTAAGACATGTTTAAAAGTTGAAAATTATTCCAAGTTATTTCTTTTTCTTTTCTTTATTTTCTTCTTCGTACTTATAGGCACAAGTGTTAGCTAGGGACTAGCAAAGACAAGTATAGGGGGCCATGAATCTCTATTTCATCACCTTTATTCTTTCATTTTTACCATTAAACCCTAGCTGAATGCATGAATATATCATTAATTTGTCAAAATAAACATTCATTGATTTGTACAAAAGACTGTATAAATATTGCACATTTATTGTATCTATTGACAAAATAAAAGAATAAAAGAAGAAAAGAAAAATAACGAATTGTCAAGGACATTGAAGTGACCCTAGCCCCCGAGACTCAATCATCATGATGACTTAGTCGACAACGAATAAATTAGGGGGAGATAGGGTGGCTAATTGCACAGAAACCACAATCGGATCACTCTACAAAATAGTTTAAAGAAACTTTGTACATATTTTATTCTTTATTATTTGCACCTCAAATAAAGAAACTTTGTACATGAAAATTATAGATCAAATTGTATAGAAAAATACAAAATTTATTTCATATAAAAATAGTATACAATGTACAATTTTTTTATACAGAATAAAATCCTAAAGCCCAAACTTCAAAACCCATATCTCCAAAAAAAAATCAAAATGTAACAAAATCATATATAATTATGTATAACTTTTAATAAGCTATTTAATAAAGATGGTTTCATATTTTTTAGAGTTAAGGTGTGAAAGTTAGGTTTTGGCCCCATATTGTACAATTTACCCGAATAAAATATTTATTTTAATTATTCTTTTATTATTTTTATAGTTTTATTTTTTATAATTTTCTAAATATTATTTATAATATATGTACATTTTAAAACTAAAAATAAAACAATAAATAAATCATTAAAATAAAATATGTATACTAAGTACATAGATAAATATACAACACATAGACCTATGTAATAAATATACCCATTTGTTTAAGTGTAAATATTTTAATAGAAAAAAATAAGAAAAATATATTTATGTACATAAAAATAAGTCATAAATATATAAATTATCAAAATAAAATATAAAATCAAAAATACAAAATAAGAATAAAATTTACAAAATATAGATGAAAATACCTATATCTATACTTGTAAAAGCAACCTCTAGATAAATGACCTCGAAAAAAATAAAAATAAGTATAAAGTACTACATAAAATTAGAAACACTTTTCATTTTATAACCTAAAAATAATAAAATCAATTATTATTTATTATCCATTTTCCAAGGCCTTTTTGCCTTGGAATTTCCTGGTTGGTCACCTGGACCAACCAGGCGCCTCCATTCGTTGACCTAGGTCAACTGTCCGACCTCCCTCTGACTTCTGTCAGAACTTCATGAGAAGTGCCATTTCTCTAAATTCTATACGCCTCCATTCACACCCATTGTCCTCGAGACTTCCACCTTCCTGTATCCATCTCGCCCTTCATCTACGCCCTTCCTAGAATCCCTACCAACTCTTGATGGATCTCACGCAAAATCCCTCAAAACTAGCTAAAAACCACTTATAAATAAACCCCTAACCACCTTTTATTTTTGATCCCTCTTCTTCACTTTCAACCCCTCGGAGTGTGTGCCCTAGAGATCGATTTTGGTGACAACAAGACTGAGCCGCCTTTTGCAGCGGGAGGAGGAGTGAAGGATTTGGTGATCCAGCCACCTGCGATGGACCTCGGACGCATGATTTTTCTCCTAAGCTTCTAGTTCAGTCGAGCCATTTTTTCTGCATTCATAGGTAATCTTGTTGTGTAGGTTTCATTATGCATCGTTAATTTTAGGTTTTATCCAGTGTGTAGCGTTTAATTCACTAATCCCCCAATTCCCGGAGTCATGCCTCCAATCAAAATTAGAGTCATCCAACTGTTAACTTGCCCTGATCTTCACGCCATCTCACCCCCTCACCTTCTCCGTCGAACACCCACTTCATCCAACCCAGATTCATTGTGGATTTGGGATTCGAAGTTCCCTCAGCCGCCCAACGTCGGAGCTCCCCTCCATTCCATTTCCCTTTTATTTCGATCAACTCCTGGGTTGAGGAGATAGTCCTCATACCCAAGGACGTTTAGGGGCTGATTTGCAGGTCTAAGGACATGTCTAGGACCCTGATGACCAACTAGAGCAGCTCTGGGTTATTTGACGTAGACAGAGCACTACGAGCCCCCTTGCCTTCCTTGGAGTCTATCGTTGCATGCGGAGGACGCTCAGCTTCCTGCCAGGCATGTTAGAGAAGCTTTCTACGACCAGAGCACGAAGAAGCAAAAGATCGAAATTCCCTAGCGATGGGTTCTTGGTTATTCTTCAGAGAAACCCAGCGCCGTTGGATCAATAACAAGGGCCCATGTCTTATCCTGGCTCTTGGTTCTTCTAGAGAAACCAATGACTAGATTGGCTGCGATTAGTGGGAAATTTTCGCAGACATCCTCTGTACTTTTTGTAATTACTAAAAGATCCTGTAAATATTTTATGTAGTTTAAAAAGTAGTGGAAAATTTGCATATTCATTCCTGAACTTTTCAAATATTGCAATTTAGTCCCTATCAGAGTCACGTGCGTACGCATGTTTTATGTTGTAAAAATTTCATGAACATCCTCGTGGGTTTATGTATTTCGCTTAAGTCCTGAAGCTTTCATAGATAGTTCAAAAAACTGTGGTATATTTGCATTTTGCACCTCAATTTTGTTTTATATTGCATTTATGCCCTTTCCAAGACTTGTTGTTTGTTGATTTGATCTATTTATTAAATATATCACTTGTGCTCCAAAAATCATAAAAAATAGGTGTAGGTTCTTGATTACTCGTAGTTTCTTGCTATATTTTTATTTTGTAATTTAGGATTTTTTAGTATTTATTTAAAATCAAACATGGCATAATTATTTCCTATTTAGCCTATAAAATACCAAAAAATATAAAAAGTTTTTGAAAAATTCCAAAAAATTTATTTTTGTTTATTTTTTTATTTTTCAACTCTAGAAACCAAAAACCCCTAAAAATATAAAAAGAAAATGCATAAAATAAAAAAATCTCCAAAATACTTTATAAAAATCTAAAAAATTCACAAAAAATTCCAAAATTACTATTTTATTTTATAATTTTCTCAATATTATTATCTGGGGTAAAATGGGGTTGCCCCCAGGGGTAGCTAGCTTAGCCCCCGACCCCGCTCTATTTCCATATATTTTTTTATTTTTTTTCAAAAATAAAATAATGTAAAATCATTATTATATCTCTATATTATGTCATTCAAGTTTCGTGAGAAACAAAGACTCCTACGGCCTCCATCTAGATAGGGTCGACTTAAAAAATCCTACGACCGTAAAAAATGACTATCTAGATGGAGGTCGTAGGAGTTTCTATTTCTCACGAAACTTGAATGACATAATATAGGGATATAGTAATGATTTTCCATGGTTTTATTTTTCAAAAAAAATATGGGGAAAATGGGGGGTGAGGTAAGTTAGCTATCCCCGGGGGCAACGACATTTTTCCCTATCTATTTATTAAAATTTATTTGAAGAATTTTAGACTTATTTTACTATTTTTAATATTCATTTCAATTTTAGCTATTTATTAAATCCCTAAACTGAGATATTTTTGACTTTTAAAATATATAAAAATAGCAAAACTCTCTAGGAAAATTACAAAACACTAAAAAATTAGTTTAAACCCCAAAAGATTTTATTTCCTATATTTTGAGTATTTTTATTAGTATTAATAATTACATTTGCCTATATTGTATATATAGTCCTATATATATCCTACATTATAACTTTAAAAGAAAAAGAATTTAAAAAATTGAAAAAAAACATAGAAGAAAATAAAAAAAATCAGAAAATTAAAATCATAAAAAAGAGAAAGATAAAAACAAAAAATATATAAAATAAAAAATCCACAATCTTGGTTTAATACTGCGCATTTATATAAATATACGTACACACCTATATTATTTATTTATTATTCATAAATACTATTAAGTGCTACATCGTGTGTTTCCTTTGTTCGACACCCTAGTCTGTTTGTCATGATACTCTCATTTATTTATAGGGTTTATAATAAATTTTGATCACACTTGCTCCTTCATTGATTGATTTATACCATGTGGGTTGATTATTGAGAGTGGGCCCGAGGTTCTCGCAGGTCACTCTGACGACTGTGCTCCCGCCTTATGTGGAGTACATGACCGATAGGATCCCTCGTTCTTGGCCATCTTTCAGGAGGTGTGTCTTTCTTTGTACACACACTTTTGTACGGTTGACATGTGTATGTTCTTCAACCTTGATGTTATCCATACATTAGAAGCTCCCAAACTATCGGTCCCTAGACTGATGTAAGTCTCTTCTCCCTTCTCAGCAGTAGATACTTCTCCTATACTGGTCATATGAGGTTCTTCATAGCCAACAGAGGCCACACCCTCCTTGGCACCATCCTCATTCCCACCATCACCTATGATCACTCCCTCCTCGACACTACCCTCATTCCCACTATCACCTACGACCACCCCTCCTCGGCACCACCCTCATTCCCACCATCACCTACATCCACCCCCTCAGTCCCACGATCATTCACCAGCACACCCTCTGCCCCACGATCACCAACAGGGACACCCTCAGTTCCAGCATCACCCAAAGACACACCCTCCATCCCACCATCTTTCACATCCCCTCCCCCCTTCGACAGTCCCAACATCATCATCCCCTACTTCAGAATTAAGAAATTTCCAAATCTTCTCCCCCACTCCTCCTCACCCATGATTTAGTCTAGTTGGCCATATGTAAATGACAATGTCATCTTAGAGCCTCCAACACCTCCATGATCCGCATCAGGGTTGCGGCTCCACGGTGACACTAGGGTTCTCCCCAACCAGTTTGGGATTGGCCACCACACCCTTGTTCTTATTGCTGAGAAACTCCTTTGCTTGATGTAACTCAGAGCCTCTACGTCTGTCTACCTCCACCACGAGCTCGATATGTGTTCCATCGTTGTGGTGCACTAAACATTTCCATCATATATTTCTCATTTTTAATCTTTGCAAACTTGCTCCGTCTTATGTAAGGGATCTTATATCTTAAAGTGATCATACACCTTGGCTCCAAAGGTACGACCTCGGATTCTTCAATAAGATCGAACCACAAGGTGGTGTCTGGATCGATCCCGATCCTCTCTTCGGTCTCAGCATATACTTCTCTCCCTTCATTCCTCGCATCCATTTGAAGTATCCTCCATGCCTAACGTACACAGTGAGGATGCCTTTGTATCCACCAAACTAGCCCATCATCAACACATGCATGCTTGAAATCAAGAAAAAAGAATCCATGAGTCAGAAACCCTAACCCGTTTAATCTTTGTTCTCTAATCCCATGAAACCCTAAAACATGCATGACCTTGATTCGGTCAAGGAAGAAGAGATTCCTGAAGCATGAGCGTGATGGGGGGGTAAAGGAAGGGGGAGAGGTCGATGGAAACAAAGTGGAACGGGAGAGGATGAAGTCTTACAAGCTTCGGATGCCTCTTTATCCAAGCTTCATGCCAAACCCTAAACCCAGGTGACGTGGCACGCTTCTAGCAATTGGGTCGTACAAGGGTTAGTAATACGACTCAGATTAGGTTAGAAGAAGATGACGTACAAACAGAGGGTTCATGTTGTAAGACGGAGGCTTGTTTACGGGGTCGAGGGAGGAATATCAATGTTTAAAAGTTCGAGGAGGTAATCACAAAGTTTATACGATTTGTGATGTAAAAATACCTTTATCTAATAAAAATTTTTCATAAAAATCGATGGGTTGAAGTGTTGGTTTGGTTCAATTGGATCAAGCAGTCCAACATGATTTTGACTGGTTTATAA